>JAKGUB010000344.1:5587500-5818834 GCA_026261675.1 Hippocampus mohnikei
TGATGGTGCTTGGCTGAACAAGCATACTGTATATGTCATGCAACTTTAAAATGAGTTTTCTCCCGGGTAAAAATGCGGGATGGGATGAGGCAGCAGCAGCAGCAGCAGCAGCAGCGGCAAACCATAGCGAGGCCTGTTCAAGGGTTAGTTGAACTTCTACACCGCCAAGACATTGTCAATAATGCAGATAGGAGGAGAGCAGTAGAGGAAGTTGATTTCAGTCGAAAAACAAGCACATCTGGCTTCGGATTGCACTCATCTCATGCGGGGGTAATACTTGCCCCACTACTGTCTCATCAGATTCATATGGCAGTGTGCTGTCTCTCTCTCTCTCTCTCTCTCTCTCTCTGTAGTGAGGGTAGGGGGCTGTGGGGGGTTGCATACTCATGCACTTGAATGTTGCCAGGCCAGCTGGCAGAATGTAGGCCATGGCTCTGCCGCACAATGACGTGCACGAACACGGAAATGATCAAAAGCCCATTTAGTACAATACAACTGGGTGCGCATGCCCACCCGGTCCATCTTTGGGCTCATGTTTCCAGATCATCCTCAGTCTGTTGCGTTATTGTGACCATGTTTAAAAAATAAATAAATAAAAAAAGCGATCACTCCACCTTCATCATGTTTATTACGGCGACGATTTGCAGTTTAACAGTTTATCAGCAGGAGGGCATTCCAGAATGCGATGGGGCCGGTTGCACTAGCAGAGTGTGTGCACTCACTGGACCACAAAATAAGCGCGTTATTGTGAAAATTCCCTGTAAGATAATGCTAAGTTTTTATGCAATATCAATTTACTTGTGTTAGTGTAGTAGTTGTTTATATACTACAACCTACAAATGGTAAAGGACATAAAAAATATGCAAGCAAGTGATGAGCAGGCTCCCTGTCTGGTGCAATTTTTGATTGTCGGGCGGGTGGAAAGTCTTCCATTTTGACTCAAAAAGACAAATGTCGTGAAATGATATTATAATAATCATAAAAATAATTATGGTGTACATTGCAAAATGTAAAATTTTCATCACGGGGCAGAGGAGGGTGTTTGTGTGTGTGTGCAATTTCTCAGAATTAGAATTTATTATTAATAAAAAAAATGTTTAACCAATATGCCGCAAAGTGCAAGGTTTGACTTTTCTCCTGCAAGATATCAATGAGATTTGAATTGAAATATCCCCTTTTCACTGTAAACACACCGACATAAAAAAAAAAACATTTTTGGAGCGCTTTTGTCCCAGTCAAACTGTCATTTGTGTCCACACGCTCTTCCAGACGAGGACCGTTAATTACAACGTTGGAGTGCCATAAAAGCCCCGCCTCCTGAACTCCTACTGAGCGTGCTCCGAGAGGCGTAACCCTAAAAAAAAAACTGCAGCCAAACATTCCTGAAATGCAGAATTTTATTTATTTATTTATTTGTGGCAGTAGAAGAATAATTCTTCAGGGAAATGCTGACCTTGTAAAGGGCATCCATCTTATTGCCGAGTTTAACATATTCAAATCAAGCTTCAGTTCTGTGATGATGCCCGAAAGTAATGAAGCGCTTGTGTTCCACTGCAGCAACACGTATCAGCGGAGTGCTCCTTATATTGTAAATAATAAATGGAGCAGGCGCTCCCTTGGAACACTTTACTTGCCGGTTTAGCGTGGGAACTTAGACTACTCATCCGTGCTTGCTGCTGTGTGAGCAGATTCCCCCCCCCATGTCGCTACAGATATTAAAAAATGTCTGCTTCACTTGTTAAAGTGAACAACTGCGAGCTTATATGTCTTAAAACCGTCGGACGAATGGAATATCGGGCCGGGGAAAACAGCCTGATTGTTTATTGTTTGTTTTAGCCTATAGTTGTCTTAGTGGAGGTCTTTCTCTTTCATGTTTCAATTTTGGCCCTTTTTGGGTGGTTTGGACTTGTTTATTTTTCCCACCTGGAACTCATCAGTTACGTTCCATGTTTTTATGACCATTGTTTGTCTTTCTTGTTTGTTGTATCCCACAAGCATCTATCTGATCCACAGTTCTTTGTGTTTTATTTTTTGTTTTATTTGCAACACATTGTCTCTGTCCAACAAAAAAAAAAGCAAAAGTGTTTGATGTTTTTTCTTCATATCCATTCTTATGATTAATTTAAAAAAATAATAATAAAGATGTACATGCTTTTGTTGGACGGTGACCATATTCACCTTTTATGTTTTTTAGTACGTTAATAGTACCTTGCAATAACAAATTGAAGCAAAATCATACATTCCTCTGGATTTTGGACAAATTTATGGCAATTATAGTTTTTTTTTTTTTTTTTTTTTTTTTTATATCAGAGTGGACGAAACAAACAGCACGTGGTTAGCATGTCTACTCCAAAGCTCTGGTTCGTGTTTGCTTATTGTTTGAATTTTCTCCCCGTTCTTACACTCTACTCCAGCTGCCTCCCACGTTCCAAAAACATGAATTTTAGCTCCATGAGTTTGAGTGCGATGTGAAAGCTTGTCCACAGTAGCTCGACTTCACAATGTGGCCGTCGTGTTCTCCTTGTTTTAGACAGCAAGCCACTTGAGACTGAATCGAGGCCTCACTATATCATCAAGCCACACCGTTCCCAAGATTAATTCATATCCTGCAAAAAATAAGCCTGGGCTATCCAGCAAACTTTTTGAATCAACAGCACCATTTGCTGGTTGCTGCCAAGTAGTTTGGCATCCACATTTTGTCTCATCAGCACAAACAGCTATTTTCCACTTTTTTCTAGCTCTGTTGCGCTAACATTGGGACCATAAATGTCACTCATTTATATTTTAAAGTTTTTCCCAACCGAAATGAGGCCCAAAAAATACAAATTGTGTTTTTCTTCCACCGTGCTCTCTCATTCCTAGTTTGATTGCATTTCGCTATGTCATTTGATTGTCCATTCCACTCCCCTAATTTAACGATGATACTCTTCTCAGCCTGAGCCTGAGCGTGTTCATCTTTTTTTTGTTGTTGTTCCTCCTCATTTCTTTTACGGAAACCCATCGCGACACGGTTGACATGATGCTCCCCGGCTGTCTCGGCACTGCAAGTGAAATGTGTCAAGCGTGGGCTGGCTGCGCACGGCATGCCCGAGAGTCATGGCGGTCTTTTTTTATGGCGCTGTCATGTGATAAATCAGGCAAGATGCTTCGTGGGCATTCACATTGCAAAGCCACAAAATAGCCGACAGAGTTGACTACGAATTGTTAGTTTAGGTTTGTGTCATGTTCGAGATGTGATTGGCTTTTTAGCCGCTTGTGTGTGGGGAACTCTCCCCCTCAGCCCCTAAAATGGTAGCTCCGGAAAATTTAGGTAACAAAATGGATTGCTAGTTTATTAGTTTATTGCCCCACCCCCCCAGGTGAATGTGACCTGTGGATATGCTGCTTCATGCACCGCATGCACAGATCTGCTGCACTAAGTGACAAGTGTAAGTTGGTGACTTTGTGTTAAAGTGCTGCCTCCACATGTTAAAATAGAATTGATGCTTTGTGGCTGCTCCCTTTTTTTCCTTCGGTTTGGGCTTTTAGTAGCAGCTTGCTTCATTGCAGACCACTAACGCATCCCTCAAAGAGTCATGGCAACGTTGGCCCCAAAGTAGGGGGAAAATGGGGGGGGGGGGTGCTCATTGGCATGAGACTGTACCATCAACAGGACTCCCCAAAAAAATGTTGGGGCACATTATTGTTGCTGTCGAGCTACTGTTCCCCCTCTTTGAATCAAATCAAGTGAGTTGGGTCCCAAAACAACAGTCTCGCCGCCGCCCGTTGTTTTCACATCAGCAGTTTCATTCATTCATTTGTAATCATCTGATAATTGATGTCGAAACGGTGTCGTGCTACAAGTCTCCACTTTCTCCACGAAGAGTTTGTTTGTTTGCGGTTGTCGGAAGGTGAAAAGCGGGAGCGAGTGTCAAGTGGATCAGTGGTCCTGACGAGAGTCGACTTGTTCGCGCTGGAAGGCGGCCAACATCTTGATTTCCTTTCTGTGTTTTTCGCTCGCTAATTTTCCCTTTTCCCCCTTTTCAGTCCCTCCCCGTGTATGCTTTTCCCACTGGCTGCTGCCTCCGCCGTTTATTGTCGCGGCGACTCTCCCTCTTTTTTGATGTCATTCGCGCTTCCAGCTGCTTGCACGCCATCGTGCCCGATGTCCTAAGCAGACAAAAGGCTTCGCTCCCGGGCCTGACGCCAGCCAGGTTGCCCCCGCTCTCTGTCCCTGTCGGACCCCTGAAGTTTTCCGATTCAGATAGAATCGTCTTTTTTTTTTTGTTGTCGCTGTTTAATCTTCGGCATTTCCATGGTGACCGCAGCCTGGAGACCGGACCATGTACTGTGGGGTTTGCCCAAAACGTGTCAGAAAGTGATGTGTGTAATTTTCTTTTGTGAGTGTACACGGCATTTGGCACCAGTTGAAATGTTCGAGTGCAATCTGACTTTGCATTTCTAGCTTGACATTTTCGCACCTCGCTTTTTTTCCCTCCTTATGCCACTAATACTAGTTACCATTACTGTCCATTAAAAAGAACCCTTTGTTTCATGCTGTGCTGACTGTTGTCCCTTGTGCTGGGTCCATCAGACATGAACTGTAAATCACAATATACCAATTTTCAAAGTTTTCGGAAAACAAGAAAATACACACAAAAAAATTCCATGAACAAGAAGAGTTGAGTTTCTTCTATTCAACATTTGCGGAAGTTTTTCCATCCATGCATTTTCTGATCTGCTTTTCCTCACAACGGTAGCGGGGCGTGCCGGACCCTATCCCAGCTGTCTTCGGGCAGTCGGCAGGGGACACCCTGAACTGGTTGCTCGCTAATTGGAGGGCACACATCGACAAACACGCATTTGCGCTTACACTCACACCAAGGGACAATTGAGAGTGTTCAATCAGCCTGCTGTGCATGTTTTTTGGAATGTAGGAGGAAACAGGAGTACCCGGAGAAAACCCACACAGGCACGGGGAGAACATGCAAACTCCACACGGGAAGGCCTGAAATCGAACCCTAGACCTCTGCACTGTGAAGCGGACGTGCTAACCCGTGCGGCCTGCAGTACACATTTACAGTTATGCCACAAAAGGCATAAAATTGAAAAAAAAATCTATGTTCACCTAATCAGATGTTAGGTGAGGACGTGCAATCCCATCTCCCAGTCAGTTGATGGAGATGTGACAGGAAAGGGCGTGGCGTTCTCGGAACGATGCTTTGACTGCGTTTGCCTTTTCTTCGGGAAGTCAACTCGGAAACTTTGTGAGAAGAGGCGAATAAAGTGATGAGACGAGCTGTAAGCGCACGGACGGAATAGGCAGCGAGGCGAAAATCCACATTGTGGCCCGTGCGCTGAATGCAGCCCTTTATGAGCATTAGTTAAAAAGGACACATGAGGCGGGAGTCTCCTGTAACCATGGAAACCCTCCCAGGAGCCCTGTGACGGACGGATAATAGAGTGAGAGAGGAGTTCCTTTTCTCTTCTTTCGCCCTCCCTCCTCTTCCCTCCCTCTCACTTGTTCTCCCTTGCACTCTTCCTCTCTTGGACACTTTTGTGGGGTCCTCACATCTTATGGGATTTTTATCAAACTCTGCCTTGGGGTTTTATTTATTTATTTGTTTTCTTCAAGTCTGCACTGAGAAGTTTAAAACCCAGTCCGGCTGGGCAGCGCTTGCCTCAATTACCCACCCCTTATCCTTATCTTTTTTTTTTTTTTTATGGACTCTCCAAACTATTTTGGGACTTTTGCATCCAGAAGGTGGTTTTGTGGCAGCCAAAATGTGCTCCAAAGGCACTGTGTCAGCCCGTGATTCCTTTGTCTACATTTCAGAGGCCGTGCTCTCGAACCATGGTGCTGCCCCTGAGACACAGCGACCTGAGAATATGCAATGCTTAACGGTGAGTACAATTTTTTCCATTATTTTTGCTTTATTTTTGTTTTTTTGTTTCTTGCCCCGGTTTTGGCACGTGCGCACAGTCGCGGCTGCTGAGACGGCTGACCCCGACGCGGCTCGCTCGATGTTCCACAAACTCATCATGCATAAACACGCCCTCACTAAAGTTATCGGCTGCGTGAGTTCCGTGTCTCACATTCCCAGCTACCATGGCAACTAATCGAATTTGATCTTTGAGGCTTGAGTGGCGAATGGGGCAAAAAGAACACGAAAAAAAAATCCCCATGCATGACTGAAGATGTACTATATGTCAAGATGCTCTTTGCACGCGACTCACATGCAAAGCGAAATGATAGCTTGTCATGAGAGAGGCGAAGTTGTTTGCGTGACAACGCAGTTGTAAAAATGTGAGTCCTTTTCTTTTGGATTAAAAAAAAAAAGTTGCACACAACAATTTGGGCTGTGAACGCCAGGCCATGGCATTTCTTGCCATTGACTGCTGGTAGTTCGTTGTCATGTGGCACAAGACGGTCCGCTCAGCTGCGATCATACTGACTGTTTTTCATTTGCTTGTTTAATATGGCCTGCAAGTCTTTTTCAGATGTAGATTTTTTACAAAAATTCTGACTTTGACTCCTTTGTTCGGGTTAGTTGGTGATTTCTGTGTTCCCACTGTCGAAATTTCGCTTTACGTCACAGCCGTAGAATCGCAACTCTGTCGTAAACCGAGGGGAGTTGCTTTGTTTTTATCCGACTCCACCCAATTGGGGAAGGTTTGTTGCGTATCGCAGCCAGGAGAGTGGTGATTTTTTAAAAAATGATTCATTCAACTCTGGCAGGAACTGGCTTTTTTTTGCCTTGCGCCCTATTTGTGAGGAGAGGCCGGCGGCTTCCTGTCTTCTCCCAGCCTCCCTCATTTGCCCTCTTATATCTCGTCGTGGATCAGGGCAACAGATGATTGCGGCGATTGTGTCGGGACGGTCTTATGGGAGAGTGGAGGGAGGGACAAAGTACACCCACGGTCAAATTAGAGGGGCAATGGAAAACCGTTCAATACGTTTGCTTTTTTTTTTCCTATTACCTTGTCCTTGGTCCTCCTTTTTACGGCTCATCCTTGTGCATGGCAACCTCCCGCACATTCTGCTTTTATGTCGATGATGCATGAGTTTCTCAGGGATTTATTAAAAGCTTTGGGCACTCGAGATGTTGGTGTTGGTAGCACTGGATGTGCTGTATAAAATCGCAAGGTTATTCGATGAATATATGTCGGGAGTGCACATGCGTGAAAGCTGCATATGCGCTACATACAGCGGACGCCCGGAAGTCGTTGCGCTTGTATGGGAATATTTTGCTGGCTCATGGGCATGACATTCAACTGCCATGTTGGTTTGAACGCATGCGAGGTTGCCTCCTCCTTTGATAGCTATTTTTTTTTTTTTTTTAAACATCCGGGGAGAGCGTGAACCCACACCACTAAAGACCAGATTGGCCTCATCTGGCCAACAGACAAGCATTTCAATCTCCTTTCCCCGAGACATGCTTTTCTTCTCGCCCTCTAATCCGTCCTTCTGCCCATTTAGAGGTGAACTGCGCCGCGTGAAAGCGAGACAAAAGTGTTTTTTGTGTGCTTGACGTGGTAACCCGAGCCCCTTTTCAACAAAGCAAACAGGGAAAAGCGGCCATTACCGCCGCGATGAGGAGATCTTAGAGAAACGGGGCCCTCTGCAGCCTCTTTATTAAAGCTTTACAAACGTGGGCAACGCTCTCCCTTTTTCGATTCCTTCTCTGTCAGTGTTTCATTCCGCGGCGCGGCCAATGCCAATGAAAGACGTGAAAAGATACAAACCGTTAATTGATGGGATTTGTGCCCGATGGCACTGGTTGCTGTCTTGGGTGTGCGGAAATTGGACGAGGGGGACATTCACAACGACATCAACTTTTTGTAAAGAAGCCTGATCCACGGGTCAAAGAAGAACCCGTCACACAAATGTTGGCGCAGTGTAAGACGCGGATTGCGAAATGTGTTTTCACTTTGCAGTCTGAATGATAGTCCAACTCGCTCCACTTCAAAATGGCGGCCTTTGTTTAGTCGTGTCGTCTTTTATGAACAAGGAAATCGCCCGCTAACTTAAAACCTCGGAGAAATGCAGATTTTAATGAACATAAATATACACGCACAGTTATGTTGAATTAAAATGCGTCAGAGGCAAAATGAGTCATCACTGATTCGCGCACAGCCCTGCAAACTACAAATGTGTTTTGGGCCTCGGCGGAGGTCCTTTCTCCACTAAGTGCCAAATGTTCTCGTTCATGTTTTTTCCATGTTGTCCGCTGAGCACCACTTTCCCATGGGCGGCGATGTTAAAAAACAAAAATACAAGTGCTGTTTGGATAACTGGCAGAGGAGGAGCGATTGTCAGGGATTCGCAGAGCTGTGAATTTCCGCCCAATGTGGTCGGCAGGGGAGGGGGTGGGGGCTTGAAAGGAAAAGCGGAGGAAATATGGAAGGTGAAAAAATAACAAACAAGTCTGGATAGAGGTCGAGGGAAGTGTGTACTCACTTGCGTCACAGTCTTTTGACGAGCCGTGTTGCTCACTTGCATTTTTGGGCTGCGTATTGAAAAAAAAAAAAGTCGTCGGATCTCATTCACACACTCGATGCGCTGACGTTCATTACAACTGTGTTTGTGTATCTGTCAAAGTGATCTGCAGCACCTGTGAGAAGCTCATAGTGTGGACAAAGGAAGCAAACGGGCCTTATCGCGGGCAGACACCCAAATCTAAGCGGGCCGTGGAGGTTGGCGAGGTATGCGTGGGTCCATGCGTGCGTACATGTGTGTGTGTGTTAATGGGGGGTTCGGTGCTGCTGGTGGTGGTGGGAGGAACTTCCTCCCATTCTTTTGCTGTTGAAGAGTTCCCATGAGCGCCCCCCGGCCAGGAGCGACACTGTGGCCTGAGCACCAGTCTCGCCTCCGCGTCGCCGGCTGTCCACGCAAGCGGCGCTCAGGAGGCCACGATCTGGATGAAGACCAGACCGAAGCAGCTCGCAACCTCGATGACATCACTCCCGCCAATCATAAATGGATCATAGCTTCGCACGCGGAGTGACAAACTTGCCGGGAATCTGACATTTCCTTCAAAGAGAGAATTCGAAGCGAGGCGAGGCCGAGATGATCCACAACACGCTCAAGTCCCCCCAGGAGGAGGAGGAGGCACCAAGTCCCGCCCGCACGCACTCGGCTGCGCAGAGGCGGTTGTGGAGGTACTCGGGCTGCAAGGGCGCCGGGCGGCCGGAGAGTCAGCGCCGAAGCGTTTGCGTGCTCTCGGCCGACTTAAACGGGACGGCGGGAGGAAGAGGAGGAGGCGTGATGCACACCATTCACGGGCTGTGCCACCTCTGCATCGGATGTAGGCTGCCACAGGTGTGTGTTAGGGTGTCCAAATAGGAGAAGTTAAAACAGAGCGCCTCGGGGTACAGAGATGAGTATCAAAAAAGCCAACCTTCGAGCAGTGTGAATATGAATGTGCAAGGAGCATGGTGGTTATCGCGTCTGGGTCACAGTTCTGGAGTTCAAATCTACGCTCCAGGTTTCCCGTGTAGAACTTCCCCGTGCTTGCAGTGGATTTCTGCAAGTGCACCCGTTCCAAAATGTCATTTGGGTTCATTCCAAGCTACCTGCCTAAAGGGGCACGCAAACAAGTGAGCAAGGAGGTCTCTCCAACAGCACACGTTGACATTCTGTCGACAGCGGGACTTTAATTGTTGCTCTCTGGTTCCAAAGATCAAGTCCTTACAGATAAACCCCTATCGGCCCATAGTGAAGACACGCAGTGTCATGAATGGATGGATGGATTATTATTGTGGCTTGCAGTGATTTATAGCCACGCTGTCTTGCACAGTTTCCAATATTTTGGTGAATTTGAGGGTTGTTTTTTCTCCTCAGAGTCATCGGAGCCCGATACTCGATTATCATGAAGTTGACGTGTGAATACTATTGGGGTGGCAACGTTGTAAAACGGGGTACGCTGAGAAGAGTTTTGACTGTAACCAGATCGAATAGTCCTCCAATAGTCTCCATAATGTCTCTTATTTGGCCCCCCCCAAAAAACCTCACATGACCAAAATACAGAACGACATTAGTTCTGCTTGTGACCGTGTGTGTCTGTGTGCATGCGTGAAGCTCCAGCCACTGAACATACTGACCCAGATTACTCTGTCGTAGCAAGAGGAAAGGGAAAATGACGAGTTGGCCAGGAGATACATGAGTGAGTGTGTGTGTGTGTGTGTGTGTGTGTGTGTGTGTGTTTTGTGACCTACAACCCACATGATGCGTTCACTCGCCAACGACATGCGCATAAAGCCGTCAAACTTAAGACAACGCGGTATATTGCAATTAGCGACGGCTCTTCTCCGTGCGCCTCGGCTCAATGAGAGCCGAGGCGCTGAGGCGTGAATCCTTTAAAGGGGAGCGCTCCGGAGCTCATGCTTCAACGCACGCCGAAACCCACATGGGCCTGTCTATGTCGTGTACAAGACGAGTTACAACCCCGTGGTTTGCGTCCATTCGTATCCTCTACGTCCATTTTGCTGAAATATCAACCCCGCAGCTCTCGTTCATTTGAAATGCACACTGAGAGAAACTTTTATTTTATTTTTTTACGATTATTGTCATACATATTCATTTGCCTGAATATACCAGTCGGTGGATTGCGCTCCGAGATACAATGATTGATTGTGTTTAGGATTAAAATTTTGACAAAAAACAACGGAAAATAGGTCTTTTATTTATTTATTTATTTATTTTAATCATATCGGCGCTTACGGAGTATAACGGTACAATATCTTGCTTGCGACGCTTCCCAGCAGCCCGCTCCCGTCAGTCAGGTATTCGTCATAGCCGCGTCACCATAATTTGGCCTTTTACTCACTCTTCCCCTGTCTCATCTTTCTCATGAATTCGCAATCCTGTCTGACGTTTTCGGGTCATTGCAAGTTTCGAGGCTCCTGAATAGTTGCAGTATGCCACTGAATATTTCCGTCAGGACTAAATGTGTCGGGGTTTTTTTCTACTAATCTACCCTTCGAGATCACGATTTCATTTACCCTTGCAGTGACTGATAATAGAATTGCGGGGGGAAAAAAGATACCTGATCGTGGCTGAACTTGGTGGAAAGATTTGAAATTGGACTTAGAATAACTTTTTTTTCCCCCCTAGGGTCAAATTTGTACGCTACTGCAAAAAAAACAAAAACATCTTTCTATGGAATTCAGTGGGCTCTCTGGACATTTCCTTCCTTCTCTTCACCCGAGGGAAAATCTGTCACACTACCTCTAGTCAGTTTCAACAACACATTGGTGGACAAGAAAAGAAGCCGCCCGAAGCCTCAGTGCGCGGCATGCGATCAGCGGATAAATCACACGTTTGACATCCGAACAGAAGACGCAGCAGCCTCGGATGGCAAACGACTCTCGCTATCTCTGGTCCTTTTGCAGAATGTTGACTTTTAGGGAGGTTTGGGCGTTTGGAAATCTCGTTCCGCTTGAGCATTCGTTTAAAAGAATTGTGCAGTTGTTGGTTGACATGACGCTTGGAAGGTTATTCCATTGTGATGTGTCCATTGACGTCGCGTTCCTTGGAAATGCCTTATTGTGAAAGGTGTCGCACTAGAAATGACACGATACCCTCGGGGAGGGCGTGTCTCTTGACAGCAGCATCACCAACGACTGGCCTGGCATTCGTATTGTGGCGTTCTCAAGCACATTTCCAGCTTGACGGATTTGAATCACCACTGATTTCAAAATGGGACGTGCGGTGATGAGATGGATTTGTAGCCCGTCTGAAATGGTGAAATGGAACAGAAAGGATGCTCACACTAAAATTGTACAGATTCTGCATCGTTTTCCGTCTTACAATTTGCAGATATCTGTTTTATTTATTTATTTGTTTTTGGAGGGCTTACACATTTGTCGTATAAATGGGAGCTGAGTTACCTGGGAACGCCCCCCCCAGGCGAGCCATTCCTCCGCCGGTCATGAACAAAGAAAGTCCGTCTCCAGTCTCTGGGAGTTTGTTTTTCTCACCAGCTCAGCTAATTGGCTTCCTCAGGAAAACTGCCGTCAAGACAGTTCGCATAGGAAGCGGACTCTGAAAACAAATCTGCTTAATCACTCCTGTTGGACGGGGAGTCGATTGGCCCGCCAGCACGCTACCTTCACATCCGCCGGTTGGTTGTTGCGTGAAAATAAAGCCGGCCACTGTCGACATCATGAGCTGTTTGTGTCTCTGTGTTCCAGGTGACCATCCTTCGAGGAAAGGATGGATACGGATTCACCATCTGCTCGGATTCGCCTGTGAGGGTGCAGGCTGTTGATCCAGGCAAGAATCTTCTTTTCAGAAGGACCCAAACCAATCTAACGCCATAATCGTTCAGCAAGAAATTGAGCTTACTTCAACATCCTTTCACCCAACCGGTGCCACGCCCTCGAGTGCCCAATCCACAGATGCGTGTTGGTTGTCAGAAACTGGCACTATGAAAATGCGTCGCTTGAGTCGTTTGACTAGTTTGTCAAAATGGACTGACTGATGGTGAAAACTGGTCCAAATGTAGCTTGTACAATCACACCTTCACATTCATTATTTTCACCCATAACCAATTAGCTTCACTGTCTACCTCTGCTGCATTTAAACAGCCCCCTTTTCGCCATATTGCTCCAGTTTTCCAATCATCGATCCACTTTTGATGCCTCATGAATAATTCTTCCCATCATAAAAAGCTTGTGGGCCTTCTGTTTTTCATCTCTCCGCTTTGAGGATTACCGCGAGGATCAAGCAAAGCAGCGGGGTGTCGCCGTTAATAGGGGGAGCCCACATCAGTTTTCTCCTTGAATCAAATAAACAAGCTCGAAAAATAAAAAAAAAAAAAAAAAAAAAGCACACGCGCCGGAACCGTTGCGTGAGTGACGCGTCTTTGTTGTGTTCTCTGCGGCAGGAGGCCCCGCGGACCAGGCGGGTCTCCAGCAGCTGGATACTCTCCTGCAGCTCAACGGTCAGCCCGTGGAGCAGTGGAAATGTGCCGATTTGGCTCATGCCATCAGGTAAGATCACCCACCATCTTGTTTGCTTTGAATCGCATCCCAAATCCTTACGGTTCTTACTCTGACAACGAATCAAGATCATCTTCCAAATGAATAGGGTTGCTTCCAAAGTGATGATCTTGTGCTGTGACCGCAGAAACAGCGCAAATGAGATCACGGTTGTGGTGTGGCGCAGCGGCCCCTCGGCCAAGCCCAACTTCGAGGGTCTCATCCACCGACCGTCCTACATGCAGTCCACCTCCAACTACGAGACGCCCTCGCCGCCCGCCCGCCGGCATGCCCCGGACTCTGGCGCCGGTCGAACCCCGCCGGCCGTGCCGCCGCTCCCGGCTCACCACCGCACAGCCGCCGCCCGCAGGCTTCTGGTCAACGGCTCGGATGGCGTTGCAGGTGGCGGCTTAGGGATGGGCACCATGCGGTGGGGCGCCCAGGGCGGCTCGGCCGAGGAGCTGGACGGCAAGCCGCGGCACCTCCAGCACCCTCCCACCGCCACGCTGAAGGGAACCAGGGTGAAGGCGTCCAACGGGGACAACTACATCATCCTGGCCCCCTACAACCCCGGAAGCCAGGTACCGCAGACTGGTGGTGGGCTGCATCTTCATCATCTCCTCCGTTCTCCTCATCCTCACCCTGGTCACATGATGGCTCACGCTAGATATGTCTCCTTACCCTTCATCCCCGGTGCCAATTGATAGAGTGACTTTACACGACGGCTTCCTTCAATGTTCCTTTTATTGTGAACACAGGAAGGGCATTCAAACGACAATAAAGCACTTAGTCCGCCATCCTTATGTCCGGCCATACAAAGACATCTGGTAAACAAAGCATGTGTTTATTAACGGCATCATTTATCTCACAGGTATCCTATTGATTTTGACCATGTTTAATGCAACAGTTCATGGATGACCCGTGGGGATTTTTTTTTTCAGAACTGTGTACACTATGTACCAATGGCTTCATCTAGTGGTTGCATCAATAAAGAATACTTGTTATCAAAGCAAAGCCTGAAATGAGTTCCTTAGTTAATAACAGTGTAATTACACATTACTAACACATTTGTGTGTGAGCAACTGACTAACAGGTCTAACCTTAATATTTCTGGCTGTCCATAGTTGATAACTCGTTTAGACCATAAAAAACACACCCTTGTGTCTCATTTCACTTTCGGGGAGTTTGTGAAAATGTGTATGTGTGATTACATCTTTGATTGAAAGTGAAAAAAGGGGACGATCGAGACAATAAGAATGAATCAACAGTCATAGTACAAAAAAAAATAATGGGTTCATTGCACAATACCGAGAATGAATCATTTGAGTCGTTAGCATTGTTTGCTTGTGCGGGCTAAATTTACCTTGAAAGGACCGCTGGAAACGGCAACACAATGCTATCATGGTCTCTCTCTGCAAAGTGACGACGTGACAGCATAAACATGTCAAGTTATGATGACCAAACCCTCCATGATGGATTTCAGTTGAGTGTAAAATGAGCGTAACGTCGCAATTTTTCTGCTTTCAGATCTTGAGGCCGGTTTATCAGGACAATCAGGGAACCTTAGGTAAGATGGCTGGACATTGTCCTCGTTGTTCTTTTATTGCGCTGCAATCTTTCAAATCACTGTCATGTGCCATTGGAAAAATATTGGTTTTTCACACTTGTGGTCAAGGTTCATTGGATTATATGTTTAAAAAAGTACAAACGGCATATGCATATTGTATACTCTGACATATCAATACTTTGAACACATCATTGTCTGCATGTTTCACTATGAATTTCTGATCATCCTGACAATATTGTCTTTCAGTCAGCAGGTTGTACAACACGCGACAGGCCTCTGGGGCTCAAAATCAGGCTGCGGGTACCGCCAGTGGCGTCGGAACCTTTTCGTCGGGTTCAAGCGGAGTCGGTCCTTTCTCCAGCCGCTCCGGCTTCCTGCGCCGTTCCAACAACGGCAAGACGTCAAAACCCACCTCTGCCGGGACCGGCGTGCCCAACCACCCACAGCAGAGTGCCAACTTTGCCAACTACCAAAACTGCACCATCGTTCGCTCCCACGTCCCTCATGGGAACTATGGCTATGTTTCTGTGGCGCCCAAAATCCTCATCTTCCCCATCTTTGTTCAGGTGAGGCTGTTTTTTATTATTTTTTTGCCGGGATGTTACTCTCCTTTGGCGATGATGATTCTCATCGAACTAACCTGTGTGTGGAAGCAGCCTTTGGACCTGTGCAGTCGAGCTCTCATCATAACAGAGGAGATGATTTTGCATGAGAGCAAGCATCACTCCCTCAAGGTCAGTCAAACCTTTAATGTCATTTTCTGACATAAAAAAAAATATATTCATTGATGTTTTTGTTGCATTGTCCATTGCAGGTTACCGTGTTTGTCTACACAGACTTAATGTTGGTCACGAGAGAGGACGAGCCTGGCAAATGTAACGTCCTCCAGAGTCCTTTGTACCTGCGACACCTGCGACTACAGGACGGTATGTTTGATTGCATCAAAGTGCGTGCTGATAGCACGATTTGACACATTTTTGCTATTTTTATTCATCATAATAATGACTAATAATTTTAATGAGTAAATAACAACCCTCAAAAAAGAGTTTCATTTCGTGACAACAATTTCTCGGATTCCGTACCTCTTTGAAATCAAAAAGTTGTCTTTCAGGTCTGTATTTCAAGGCACAATAACTCTTGCATTGGCTTCTCGTTAAGATTGTTCCGATGCCCCTGACTAAGTCTCCACAAGCGTCCACGTGACCGTAGGAAACAAAGACTCGGTTTGTTCCATAATTTGTGTTTGAGGCATGTTGAATGGCAATTTCAAAACACTTAGATTCAGCAATAAACCCTCCTTTGACCTGCGGATATTTCGGGAGCGACATCCCCGCTGAGTTCCTGCTGCTTTGTCTTTTCATTCCAGTCCCCAGTAAACAGTCATCTCCTGTGCCAGTGCACGCCATAACTCGGCTGCAGCCAATGACAGCCTCATGTCATGACTCACTCTAAATATTTGTCTTCGGGATAGACATGCAGGGCGGACAGTAATGGACTTGTAGCAAACTCCATTTTTTTTCTTTTTTTTCCCTTTTTTTTTTCCCAAGGCAGCACATTGTCTCACATGACTAATACTGGACACTATTGTGCTACTTTGTACTCTATTGTTTTCACTTGTCACAAATCCTTATTATGAGTGTCACACTGTCCAAAATCTTTGGCGCATGATATTTCATGGGACAAAGTGGTGGTTGATTGTGTTGTTTGCAGATAAAATAAATGGCTATTTTTTAAAAGGTTTTAAATGTAATTATTAAGTAAACCTGAAACACAAGCCAATAACTCACGTTGGTGCAGCGTAAAATCATATAAATTGATTTATGTTGACTGCAGATAAAATAAAACAAAATTGCCAAAAATGTTATGTTAAACTAAGTAAAAATAATAACGAAGGAAAATAATGAGAATCCAAAAATAAATATGACATTGAATGAAACTGATTAAAATAGATTAAAATTAATTCAATTTAAAGTTGACGTCAATTAAATTATATCGATTAGAAACATTTTATGTTGAATGTAGATTTTATTTTTATTGCTACAGCATATTTGCATATTTGAGTCGAACTTCACCCAAACAGAAAAAAAAAGGTCACCACTGAGGTCACATTCAGGTTTGCTCCTCTCATTACGTGTGTTAGTATGTGTGTGTTGTCAAAAGCGGACACAGTCACAGACACGCATCTCCACCCTGTTGCCTGCCTGTCATTGTTTTTTTTTTCGCTTCGGCAGCGTCAGTCAGGAAAGAGGCGCCAGTGGGGGATTGTGTTTGTTTCAACTTTGTGTGTGTGTGTGTGTGTGTGTGTGTGTGTGTGTGTGTGTGTGTGGGTGCATGTGCAATACAACAGCTGTCCAGTGTTCCCGTTTACATGATACTTCAATGTTAAAGAGCGTGGGAAACAATGAAGTTCAAGCACAACCTGCAAACATCAACAATGAGCTGTCAGTTGAGTTTTCTTCTGACAGTGTTTCGGTGACAATGGGTTTCCAGCCAATAGTTGAATTAGAATTGTTGAGACGTTTCTTATATTATTTCCCTCTCATGAAGTCAAAAAAAGCCAACCAAACCAAAAAGACAGAGCTCACGTGCTGTACAGCAGTTGCTTCAATATATGCAAGAGCGCCCTCTGCTGGTTATTGTGAGAAGTGACTATTTCTTCTTGCAGGGGCTGCACATTTACATAATACAATGAGTACGTGGCGCTTATTTGAATGATTTTATTTGAGACGTGGCCTGTATTTCTTTTAGACAACACTTGGGCAAGCATGGAGGTATCTTTTTTTTATTTTTAATTTCTCCATTTAGCGGCTGGGGTTGTGTACTTACTCAACACCAGTGAGTACCAGGTGCTCATTTGAGTTGATTAGTTGGTGAGGAGGCTTTTTCAGTCCCCCCCCCCCCCGCCCCCCTGACAAATACTTGTAAGGGTAGCGCTTCCTCTTCTTCTTTATTTCTTCATGTAGAGGCTGTGGGTTTGCATTTACTCATTTTCAGTGAGTCTCGGATGCTGACTTGACTTCATTTATTTCAGAGGAGGCCTTTCTTTTTTTCTGATGAATTGTCCTGAAAGAGTGGAGTGACCTTGTTCATTTTCTTGGTGAGGCAGCCCTTAATTTTTCATACTGCTTACTGAAAAGTATAGTCAAGGTAACTGCAGCTGATTTCTGAGAGGAGAAAGGATGTTTCGATTTGAGGTGAGGCATTTATCTGTCTATGAATAAAAAATAAGCAGCCCTTAATTGAGGTTAAGGCATCTTTTAGAATGCAGTCCACCATTCAGGGGAATACTGTTTGTTGTTTGTATACTCAAAAAATGGTGTATTGATTTGACTTCATTTTTATTTCCTCCAGTGGTTGCACAAAATAAAATCATGTGGATCCAGAAATGAAATGAAATGGAGTAAATTCAACAAAAACGTTTTTCAGTGTAGTAATACTAATGGAGTTTTTTTTTTCTCACGCAGATTATGCTGAAGAACTCCGATTCTATCTTATTCACATGACCGAGGTAAGACCCTCATTTACCAGCGTGTGCAGTATTTTTGTGTTTATGAGCCAATAGAGTTGTCCGTTACTCATATTCTTGGTAAGCATAGAGCTTGAATGAAAAGGCCTTTTTGGTCTCACAGTATGCCCCCTATGCATTTGTGATGAATATAGAATGCTAAATGATGAGTCTGACTGCAAAAAGTACCTGTCACATTAGTTGCAAGCCACTCATTGAATGCTCTTTTGTGCTTATTTCTTTTTCAAGTTGATGCAAAATGAGCTTCCCCGACTGAAACGTTTCTGTGAAAAATAGCTTTGCTGCTGTAAAACTCTCGCCAACTCTTACTGCTGCGCGCATTCTTGTACGCCACACAACGCTCTGCATAGCCTCATTAGCAGCTTATGAATGCTTTGAAGGCTCGCCTTTTTGGGGGGTGGGGGGGCTGAGATTCCAGGCAGAACAAGAGAAGTCTTGCTATCTATCCCACAGGCTGGAAAAAGAGGAAGTGGCTACATAACTTTCACTCCGTCCAATTAGGAAAGTGGATATAAATAGCAAGGTCTTACGTAGGACAGCATGGGAGAGCAGGAGAGTTGGAGCGGGCTAATGGCACATTTTGACGAGACATGTGAACCTAACAGTGTGCAGTTGGAATGTCCCCTCCAGGATGCCCCCCGAAGCGCGAGCACAACTGAAAATAATAAGTTCATCGCAAGACTTCAGCATCCATGCTAGTGCTAACCTTAGAACACTAGTGCCAATAATGCAAATGACTTTTCGGCTGTTATTTTGAAAGTGCAATTGTTCCCCCATCGTTACAGTTAAAATGCTGTCCTTTGCCCTATCTTCGATGATTTGTGTGTTTGGGTCAGATTTACGGGCATGCAAATAATAGAGTTCCAAGCCATGGCTTCGAAGCTGTTCCCATTTTTCCCGAATATTACTTGAAAAGGCTCTGCTGGAGCTCAGCCTTGCAAAATCGCGCATTATTTATGTCTTTAGGGAAGAGTTACATTGCTGCGGCATACATGACGCATCATCAGCAGCCGTAGCTTTTCCGATGATTATATTGCGCAGGCTCCCTCGACGACCGGCCATTTGTCGAGCTGCTTACGTCTCGTTGCTTTAAAATGCCCTGCCTTCGCGGTAGCTCGGGTTGTTTGAGAGTTCGGGTCAGATTGATGTTGTTATCTCCTCTCGAACTGCCGCGGCGGCGCTTATCGCTGTCGTGTACGCAGAGTCATCCATTCATCGGGTCGGCAGTTCATCTGTCTCACCGTCCCAGAGGAAAATAGCAGACATGACATGCGGTGGTTAGTGATGTTGTCTGTGACAAGTGTTGTTTGAGAAGGACCTGTTCTCCCCCCTCCTCTCTTTCTCGTCGACCGACGGCGGTGTTCGTTCATCCCCGAGCGATGACAGAATCTTTACGAGAGGCGCTGACAGATGGTGTGCGAAGCGGAGCCGCGTGAGGCAAATATGTCAAGAGAGGGAGAGCGAGGTGGAGTCCTTAAATAGACAGCCTGCCGAGCCGTTTTCCGGGGGGGGGTGGCGCGAAGATGCAAGTTTCACGCGCTGGGGATGGCCGTGACCCCTCACCTCCGTGTTTGTGTTTAGGCCAGTGCGGGAGATGTTTGGAATGCAATCGCCCGCTTGCTAATTCACTTGCACTTGCTGGCCTGCAGAGGTCACGCACATAAAATCGCAGACAAAGACATACACATGAGCAGAGAGAGAAATGATGGTTTGATTTTAGTCTGTTAAATAAGTGAAGGGTGAATAATGTCAAAGTGGCCCTTGGAAGAAAAAGTCCTGACACAGACAAGCACGAAGTTGTTGGCCAGGTTATATCCGCTCATGCACAAAATTACGATACGGTAGTTGACTTTGGCTTGACAGTTTTTTTCATCCAATCTTTGATGATGTGAATGGTTGTCTCGATCAAACAACGCTCAAACTGTTAATGTGCAAAAAGTTCTTGTTCTGTTCCTGTTTCAGTTGCGCTACCTGGGCAAGAAAACAGGGCAGGAACTGAATTTGGTCTAATCTCTCTTCGGGAGGTCACCCTATTTTAGTAGGCGCTCAAAACGGAGCAGATCTAACCCAGATTTTCACGCGAAAGAAAAATGCGCGCGCATCTACGGGAAGAGAGTTGGGTGGTCTCTGGAAAGTCAACTGTGTGTAAGTGTGTCAGTGACGCAAGAGGAGAGGAAGCAGAGATAAGGGCCTTGATGGTAAATCGAGGCGTAAACGGTGAGGTGAGGCGAGGCGTCGACTGCATTTGCGATCGGTGTCCAAAGCGGGAGCGTCATCGGCGGCTTGTCTGAGCGGTCATGGGAAACTTTGCTGACCGCGCTGTGCCCAAGAAGTGGTTGTCCAGGGAGGGCGACTCTCTCCAGCAACACCTGCTGTCTGACACTGCAGATGTAAGTGGAACTCTTGGAGATAAAAGGATGTTTGGAACGGAGCGTGGTTTTGAGAGATGTGTCATATGACAAACCGCCGCGAGTAGCAAGGTTATGATCGCTAATGAAAACCAACTAAATCCTATTGGAACTGAATCTATGAATACCCTCGTTTTCATACCATTGGGCAAAATGGATTATGACGTAGAATATCAACGGACGGCTCTATTTTCATGCATTTTAACTTCAGCCGTGTACTTCGTGAAAGGGATTCGCCGTGTCTGAGGGAAATGGGTCACTGACTCAATTTGCCCCTAGCATTCAATTTTATCATTGTGCCTTATAATCCGATGCGCCATATATATATACCCTAGTGAGGATCAAGCGGTTTGGATAATGATACATATATATATATATATATATATATATTAGAGCTGTCAGTTTAGCGCGTTTTTATCGACATTAATTTAAATGAATTTTATCGGGATCAAACATTTTCTCGCGAGATTAACGCGGCAGACGTCACAGCGGATGTGACGTTGCTCTATAAATAAACCAGAAACAAAACATCAAGCGCTGCACAAGTCCACGACGTTTGTTTTGCCAGCCACGGCAGCGAGACACGAAAACGGATATTTAAATAGTTTATGAATGGAAAGTTTACTTTTAAAAAGTTGCCAGATTGTTCTACTGACAAGACCAACGTGACCTGGATGTTTTGCAGTCGTAAACTGAGCTATCATCATAGCACGTCGAGTCTGAAATACCACTTAATTAATGGCCAAGCACACCGCTGCGTGAGTAGTCCGCCCCCCTCGTCTCAGACAGACAGCGGCTATGGATCATTTCAAAGCGAAGAAAATGGATGACACGACAAAGAACAAAGTTGCTGAAGCAATCGGCAATTTAAACAGCGTGGGCTAAAATGTTGCTAGAACAGGGGTGTCTTTATTTAGCTCCTTTGTTGCATAGTTGTCATGTTTGTCCGTCTGCAATCTGACGTTTAAAGAAGTAAATTGCGTTGCAGCCGGCGCTCCACTTCCGGGTTGGACCTTTGGGACTTGTAGTTCTTTTGTTCGATTCGACTTGATATGTTCATGCCGCAACCGATTTAGGGTGTCCCCCGCCTACTGCCCGAAGATGGCTGGGATAGGCTCCAGCACCCCCCGCGACCCTAGTGAGGATCAAGCGGTTCGGAAAATGGATGGATGGATGGATGTTCATGCCGGCGCTCCACTTCCGGGATTGAGTATTGGGACTTGTAGTTCTTTTGTTCGATTCGACTTTATGTTTGTGTTGAATGGTTTCTTACGTTTAAAACAATGAATAATGATGACGATAATGATACATAGTGAAATCAGGGTTGATTACATTATTTATTAAACGTATTGTTACATAAAGGTATTTATAATGTCAATTATATACATATTTACATTGCGATGCAGAAAGATAGATATATTAATTTTTTACTGCATTTATGTGTAGTTTAGGTTATTACCTGCTTCTGATACTTCTGCTGCAAAGTGCTCCAATAAATGATCCAAAAAGTACAGAACGAGAGATCCTTCTATGCTGACCGACAATCCCTAACTGAACAACCATTACTGATTGCCAGCGAGAGACTCCATTACAAGAATCCGAAATGATGTCGACACAAAACCGTAGAGAGACTTCCGAGCAAGAAGGATCTACAGAATCGGCATAGCCTGACTGCTGTGTTCAAAGCAAATTTGAGAAAAATGAAGTGTGCAACCATGGCTTCAATCCATTATAGGCTGAGTACTAGTTTACCTTAGATGTGCACTTTATAATGTTATATTGCGCTGTTTTGATTCCCTAAAAAGAGCTGTTCAAGCAGCTGTTGTGTGACAAAATATTGTTTTCACTGTTGTTGATGGACAGTAATATTGTGTGAGAGATAATGTGTGAATAACTGCTCCAAGTGAAAAATGTTCATGTAAAATTCAAAATCAAAATTGTTATTTCAGTAAATATTTGCATTTTGCACATAGAAAACTGATTCATGATTCCATGTTGATGAGTGCATTAAAATGAGGGAAAATAGGACAAAAAATATAAAAGGAAATTCAGAAACGATAAAAAATGAGTGAGTAATCATGATTAATTTTTAGTTTGAGTTAATTATGACAGTTGAGTTTTTAATTAGATTAAATATTTTAATCGTTTGACAGCTCTAATATATATGTATGTATGTATGTATGTGTGTATGTGTATATATGTGTATGTATATATATATATATATATATATATATATATATATATATATATATATATATATATATATATATATATATAAATATAATAATATATACATATATGGATCAATATTCAGATTTCTTGGATGTGGTATTTTAAATGTTCTTTCTATAAAGAACTGCAGTGGTTGTGAAAGTGTCTTTTCAATAAAGCCGTATTGTATTGTATTCCCTTTAGCGTAGCTCCATCTAGTGGATGTATAACGCAAGCGCATCCACGATTGTAGCTTCTATTCTATGCGCCTTATAACGCGGTGCGCCCTGTATATGAAAACAGTCTTAAAATAGGACGTTCATTGGAGCTGCGCCTTATAGTGCAAAAAATACGATAACTAAAAAAGGAGATTGGAACATAGAATAACCAAGCAAGCAACATTGTAGATAACATAATGGCTTGCAAGCTACTTGGAAATGTTATTTTTGGTTGCCTCGTGGCACACAGCGCACAGTGTCTCTAATCCGTGCAGAGTTCAATGAAAGTTTTCATGAAATGTGTGTGATTAGTATTAATTACGACGAATAATTTTCAGCAAAAGGGGAAAAACAATGTCCGGCGATAAAGGGTGCATTCATTCTTATGTCATCAAAGTGTCACTGACTCAGTCATATGAACGGGATGAATAGTGACGATCATGAAAAAGCATAAATAATGCCATTGATCAGAGGCAATAAACGGAAAATAGCCGAATCCCAGCGGGGCCAATCATGTGCTAATCATCCGCAATGACGTCTATAGGAAGGGCCCGGGGCCAAACATTCCAGTGTACGTGCTCCTTTGCTTCTTTTTTAGGTCAACCGCAGAACAGCCGTGAAGTGGAAAGGCCGACAAACAAACTCAAAATAGATGAAAGAGTGTGGGAAAGACACTGGGACAAATTACATTCTGTCCTCTGCTATGGAAATTGTTTGGGGAAAATGCTTTGTTTTGCTCCATCAGCTGCTCAGTGAAGTTATTTGGGATTTGACGCTCAAGTGTCTGTCCGCCATTTTCTCAATCACTAGAACGCTTGCTTTCGTTCTTAAAAGCGAGAACACGATTGGTTGAAAAGTATGACCTGCCCAGTGATGACATTGATGGCTTTTATAGGTTTGGAATTGGACCTGCAGTCACATTGGCACTATTGGGCGTCATTCAAAAAGAGTAGAGGTCATAAAAATGAAGAAATGAATGATGGTGATTATAATTGACTCCCTGACCAAGATCTTTCGATGTGTCCAATAATCGTGCGCAGTGGTCGAGGGACTGATCAATTTTCTGAATTGGCATTGGATTGGATTGAACTTGATCTTGAAAAGCTAAGAAGGTGAATTAAATATGTGGTTGGTAGAGGTGTAAATGAGCTCTTTGGCTTTTTGCCCCCTGAAACAGCATTCATCTCGGATTCGTTTTCATGCGACATGGAGTACAAACCGCAATCAATTAGGATCTCGCTTTGACAATTCATGAAATGGTATGTAAGTGGATAATCCCGACAACATCTGGTGACATTATTGAGGGCTTCAAGAGGCCACTGGCTGCTTTAGCATCATTAGCTCTTGTTAACACGACACTTGAGTGGAAGCCGCTTAAAGCCGCGGAGTGGCACGCTTCCAAGACACATTAAATATCCTACTCGGTGTCTCTGCAAGCAGCCGGAGAGCGCGTTCCATTTTTGTTTATGTGCCGAGGTTACGCTAAGCGATCTTTGCCGGGTGCCTTTGAGGGAATTGATGGTGTTATGCTGTAACTCACCCGATTGCGACGGAGCGACAAGTCATCGCGGCGTGACTAATGGGCAATGACGCTTCTTCGTGTCACCATGTGTCTGGGGTTTTTCGCCTAGCTTTTGCAGCGCTTCTTCATTGAAGACCTCCTTTGAAGCCTCGTAGAGAGAGAATCCCACCATAAAGCATACGTCGATCAGAGTCGGTGCTTTGCGGGAATGTTGTCTCCTGCGCTTTCTCCTTCATCCATTTGATTCTCTTCTTTTCATTGATTTTGGAGAGTGTGTTGACTTCACGGCCAGTACTTACCAGTCCGTAGACATGCCCCGTGGGACTTAGTGGCTTTGCGTGGGGCCCGTCTCGATTTACGATAGACAAATCTTATGACGTAGCCGACTTCCTGGGCTGTCCCCCTCACTTGCATTCGTTTCTACAGGTGTTTAGAAATTACAAATCCCCTCCTGTGGCACTTCAATTGCCCTGCTGGGTCTACGACCCCTGTCCTGCTGTCCCATCCCCTTCTTGTCGCTGTCCTGTCCTATCCGAGGCCATCCTGTCCTACTCCACAACTGTCCTGTGTAAAACTCCATTCCAATGTAACATTATAGCAAATAAAAACATTTGTTTATCATTGGAACTAAATTATGACATGATATTCAGATGACGAAAGCCGTTTCGACCCTTTTAAATCACCCGTGCTGACTTGCAAAGCCCTCACGGTGTTTCCATCAAGCAGACAAACCTTACAAACATGACTGCAAGCGCTGTGGCGTCATCTGCTGACCAGCCGCAACCGCCGAGATTCACAAGCTTCCGGCGACAGCACCGTGGATACCGCCAAGAACAAAATTGGTGTCAATCAATTCTTCTGGCTGTTTTTTTTGAGAAAGCAAACAAGAGCATTTTTGTCCTGAGCAGTGCACTGCCTCTCCATTGCTAATCGGGTTTTGACTCATCTTTTCATTCATTTTCCAGAAGAGTCTGTTGACTTCACGGCCACATTTGATCGCATGCCGACAATTTCGCCGATTTAAAGATGCTCAACAAAAGTGTTGAAACCAAGCGGGTTTTGGCCAACTAAAAATCGGGAAGAAAACTGTTTGGACTCTCAGTGTATCAGCTTCTGGCTACAACCCAGCATGTTTACCAAAGAGACTGAAATTGGTATCGATCGACTCCCCTGGCCGCTGTCAAGAAAGCAAACAAGGGCATTTAACGAGCCTTCCTCGCAGGCACTCGGCTGACGTAAGATCAAACACGGTGCGGCTGGCTTATTTGTCACCCGAATGTGTACAGGAAAGTGAAAGTATTCTAATCAGCGCTGACGCTTGGTACTGTACGTGAGCCGTCGTGACGTGCTGAAAACTCCTCCGCCGGTCGGCTCGGAAGGAGGCCCCTCAACCGGGGAGCAATATCATCAATCCGATGATGCTGCCTTTTATTTTTAGCCCCCCCTCCATGGCAGTTACCAGCGGCCAGTCATTGGATTTTGCCCCATTAGCTGCCCGTGTGCAGCACAACCACCATGCGCGCATGGAGTTCACGGATGAGGTCAATCCGCTCCTGTGAAATATACAAATAAAAAAATACATTTTCCTCAGCTGCTGTGATCCGCTTGAACTGGTGATTCCATAATTTTTGCCTGGGGTTATATATGCGGAAAAGTGCGTGAGCCTTTTCTGCGTCGCGACAGACTAAAACTGGCCCTAAGTGATGGATGTCATCGAACATTGATGCCGATCTCTGTCTGCTCTGCTGACGCTGCTCATTCATCATCTCTCTGTGACGTCATCAATGCGTTGCTTTCTGTCGTTTTTGTTTTGTTTTGCTTCACATTTGACCGCCACCAAAGAGCCTTTTGTCCTCACACAGTCGTATTCTTTTCGTACAGTGTATTTTGCCTACTTGGGGAATATCCTCTTCGATGAGACGTTGAGGGTGATTGAAAAGGACAGGGAGCAACCAGGCAAGATGTGATGAATCTCATGTTGTTGCTGGAGGGGGGGGGCAACGTGAAAATAAGCAACTGCATCGAGATTCTCCACCAAGCGGGGCACTGAGCGTGGAGACATAACCCAGAAGTTGATCTCAAGAGATCTTGAATAAATTGGACCAACAAAAATCGATGCTATTTATATCTTGGGTGATGTCCAAAAATGTCAGGACTCAAATGTTTTTGCTAGAAGCGGGACACCACGGAGACGTTTCCATAAAGAAATGCCTCTCTTGAACATTCTGGGTGTTCTTGGGTTCGACATTGTTCCCATTTAAGACCCGTGCAAATAGAGGCCTGGCATCATGACAAGTTTCAGACAAAGCCAATGCTCGATTCATGATGCCAACCACAGGACAATTTCAACCCTTGTGTATGAAAAGCTCTCAGACCAGCCGCTCCCCTGTTCTGACCGCCGATGGTCAAATACGTAGTTTCATGCATTTTCCCAGCAGGGCTCTATTGATTTCTTGGTCCGCATATCAAATTCTGTCTCAAGTGCGCCCGGGCAATGATCTAATTTCACTAATGCTAGCACATTTCGCCTGGCCAGAGTTTCTACCCAGGCTGCTGTGTCATAAAAACCAAGCCCAAATGGTCATATAATCGGATGTGATTTGGCGTACCAAATCACATTCAAAGTGAACGACTTTCCAACACCCTGCAATCGCGGTGGACGTTCCATACTGTCAATTTGGAAGTTGCTGAATTGTCGAAGAATTCTCGTGAGGAGACGCCGATTGGAAATATTGGTTACAGGGTACATGAAAGGGTTAAAAAAAAAAAATCATACTCTGGCGTCAATCAAGGCATCTTTTGTGTTCCAGTGCATATCATTACTCTAACACTACCGATCCAAACTCGACTAACCCTAGTCCTATGAATCACACTAACCAGACTAACCTACCTATGGTCAGATCCTCCTAATTTGACGAACCTCATTAACCCTAACACGAATCTACTTTATATAGTGTGGCTCCATCTTGTATCGTATTTCGTGTGTGTGTGTGTTTGATAGCAGCCGTAAAATACAGTCAGAGTCCGTTTTGACTTAGTGCTCAATTTTAATGAACGACCAACTCCTCACATTGGGTATTTCTCCACCGCTTGCCATCTCAATCCTCCGCCTGTCTGGTTGCTCACCTCTCTCCGTCGTCTCTCTCGCTTTGTCTCTCCGCCCTCAGAAGTGCGACTGCCTGCTCAGCCTGGAAGCGTACTCGTCCGAGCAGAAGCGCCGCGTGTGCCAGTGCCTCAAGGACAACATCGACAAGCAGCTCCAGCTTCAGAGGAGGGAGCCCGCTGTTCAACATTTTGACCAGGTAGGGTCAGTCCTGGACACTCCTGGGCAAGTCCGGTGTGTGTTCTCCCCGCTCGTTTCTGGCCCGGACAGGATACGGCCAAGACATGAACATCTGTGTGTGCATATATTTGCATGTACAGCCTCATTCACATGTTATCTCAATGAGCGAGGTGTCCTGTGTTCCTCTTCTTTTTTTTGGGGGGGGGGGGTGTTGAATCTGCTTGTTGCCGGTCTTTTTCTTTTCTCTATGTGGTGTTGACCCCAGCCGTGGTCATGATGTTTACTCCCTAGGCCCTCCACAGGGGGACTGCAGTCCTGATAATGAGGTCGTTTTGATAGACTTTTGCAGTCTAACCTGGTGGTGGTTCATAGATGCATGCAGGAAAGACACCAACCAATCACGTGCATTGTAATTCCTCAGCAAATCGTATGCAAAGCTGCTTTGCGAGAGGAGCAATTTGCAGTGTGTGTGTGTGTGTGTGTGTGTGTGTGTGTGTGTGTGTGTGTGTGTGGCAGGTACAATAAGTGCTGAGGAGAGAAGTCAGAAAATGAAAGGTGTTTCAAAAGAACAGTGGAAAAAAAAAAGCTGGACCACCGAGACACGATATGACAGTGTGTTATTTCTAAACTATTTTGGCTGTATTGAATGAAAATAGGTTACAGTTGCCAGCGGTTACTCATTGGTTCATCTGTGTTTCTTAAATGACACTAAAATGACCCACCCCCCCCCCCCAAAAAAAAAAAATCATGTTTGTCCTTTGCAAAAAAAAAAAACCATAACCATTTTCACTGGTTTCAGTGGAACATCACACACAAAACCAGGAAGAAGAAGAATTGTTCTGTATTTATTGATTACATTTTACAGCTCACAGTAAAACACAGTAAAAAAAAAGAAAAACTGCCCAAGACACCAAATCAAATTTGACAGCAGTCACAAACAAGTCTCAAGGGAAAAAAAAATAGTTTGACAATATTAGGTCAAGAAGTATAGCGCATATTATGCTTTGACATAAAAAAAAAAATTGTCCACAACTGGACCCCTTTAACTTTGAATCAAGGATTTGTGTTCTCGTTAGATGGAAAGCTACTCGTTATTTAAGTCTGCCTTTGTACGACAAATTTTAATGCTTCGGAAGGCTTTTAGTTTTCCTCGAAGCTTAAACTGCATCAGCTGATAGCGTCTCGCTCCGTACAAACAAGCTGTGACCGCTTCAGGCATTTTGTGTGCGCACAAGCTGCTCCATTGTCTAAAAAATATGCTTTGGTTGACTTGGTAAAATGCAGTGGAATTTTGCTCACCGATAAGCTTGATTGCATTCGATTCCCCAGTGTGAATACCTCCTTTTGCTCCAAATTATTTTCATCAGCGGATACAATATGGACACTTGTCGCAGAGGCGTTGAACACTCAACGTAAGCTTCACATTATGAACACGTGAACGCGGATCGTGCACGACCGGCGCGCCTAGTCACCTAACACTGTCGTCTTAATCCGGTCAATTGTAAATAGCTTTGGACTCCAATAAATGTCATTTAGCTGCCCACATACATGTAATTATTAGTATTAGTTGTTGTTTGATGCCACTTTTCTTTTCAGACTGACACCAGTCCGAGAATTCACTCTTTGAGTACCAGTCTTTGGCTTTTTGCGTACTGATACTTTGACATTTTATTTAATTTTACTGAACACGATGACTATGTGAACAAAACCTTTCGATCTTTCGAACGCAGTTGAGCATTCGATGATGTGTCAAACTGCTGCGGTATTGCGCCATCTGCTGCTGAGATGGATGAACTCGAAGTCGGATATATATTTTATTTATATGGCCTTAATAATAATAATAATAATAATAATAATACATTTTATTTATAAGCGCCTTTCAAGACACCCAAGGACACTTTACCTTAAGTATCGGCGCTCGGTATCGCAGACTGCACGAGTCCCCGATACCTTAAAATAAGGCCAGTATCAGCCCAACACCGATACCTGGTGTCGATACTCGCCTATCCCTAATAATAATAATAATTATTTTTTAATGATTTGTAGTAGTAATCGTAATCTTTTCCCCAAAGAAGAGGCTCATTTTGGTCCACCAAGCATCAAATCACAAACACAAAGAGCGCCTTTCATATTCTTCGGAGCAGCCTACATTCAAGCATGATTTATTATATCGGTTGGTTCATAGTCATACGCCAGCTGATGTAAACCCTCATTCACTTTCGCCGATTACGCCCCCCAACCCCTGAAACATCTTATTCGATCTAAATGCGCGCTGTCCCGAGGGCGAGGAACTGTTTGCTTAATCATATTGAACAAATGAGTTCACTTTTGATTGCTTTTGTACGCACTACCTCAGAGGCAAATAGTTTGATGTTCGGTCCACTTTGGCGCTTCGTAATTACATGCAAAACCAGGGGCGGGGTGCGGGGGGGGGGGCTGTCTTTCGGCTGCATGGGGTCACCCGGTGTTTTCGTTGGAAAATTCCAGCGACATGCGCCGTATTTTTGCGTAATTGAGTTTGAGTCGTTGAATAAATACTCCGTTTTGAAATCACCGAACAATTCATTCTAAGAATTGTCATTTCAATCTCAATCCAAATGATTGCCTTTTTAATTTTTATTTTTGTAAAGATGTGATTCTGCTGCTGCTCAGTACACGGGTGCACGTCCTCTATTTGGCTTTTGCGCCGCCATTCATTAGATAGAAACATAAATACTAATTAAAGCTCCCGAAACATCTGTGCAGCCCAATAAATACGTCATTTGCATGCCTCGTACTCTCTTTTGCCTCCCCTGCTGCAAACGCACGTTCCTGCTCATTGTCTCGACTGTAATTAGACATGGGTGAATTGCTTTTGGCTTTGCTTCACTCGGTCTTTCTCTGCTCTATGTGCTATTTTTGGGGACGTAAGGATTAGATTGACATTTTTTACCGAGGAGCTGGTGCCGCCTCACAAGCAAATGTTTTATTCTTAATATTTTAATGCGCGTCGCTTTGTAACTATAATAACTTGAGGCGTGACGGGGAGTTCCATCTTGCTCGTAAAATGGATAAATGAACCTGTAATTCAACATCGCAATCCGTTTCATTGAGCAGTTTTACTTTATTTTAGTTTGCTTTTTACAGTGATATTCTTATGGTTCCGCTTTTATGAGCGCTATGAATGTTCCAATGTTGCTTCACAAAATGAGATGTTCATTTGATGAAGGTCTTGCCGACAGTTTGACCGCGAATGGATTGTTTTCATGATTTCATAGGTGTAAAAAGTCGTTTTAAAATCCGAACTGGTCAAAACTTTTTGAGTTTCATAAGTGTCAACTTGGCCGTGTTAAGCATTGACCCCCCCCCCACCCCAACCCCCTCTAAAAAAAAAAAAACACTAAAACATTTGACCACTGAAGCAGAGAGCAGAACTTTTCCTTTCCTCATATTGTGTTCAATCCATCATAGTTGTTTATAAACTGGTGTGGCCGCTTTTGTTTGATGGCGCTCATTAAGAAGACGAATGTCCTGGACTGCCCTTTGCCATGTTTCTTCGCAAGCGCCGCATCCAACTTCTTTATCGTGATCCGAGTTGTCTCCTCGTCTTCCGCTACGGCTTTTCTTTTTCCACTTGCTAGCCGCGAGTGACGACTCTCAGATCTGTTAAATCTACTAGCGTAGCGCTACGCGACACAGTCAGACAAAGCCATCTGAAATGTGTTGGAGGTTTCTCCGTCAACCTCTACCGTCAGCGTCATGAACGTAGCTTAGATAGGAGAGCAAACCAGCCGCAGTTCTGCGTAGCATAACGCACGTCAGCGGTTACGTCTGCTGGAAGCTTATTTGGTAATTGACAAAATTGTCCCTCTCCCTCAATGTCGTGTCTCTCGTTCACCTCCTCCCACTCCAAGTGCATACAGTATCTCCTCAGCCATCTTCTCGCTGCTCGTTTTGCCCCACTTATTCTTTCATCCTGTTTAGCTTTTCCTAAATATGCTCACGCACGCGCACACACACACACACTGACACGCACACGGCGATGTTATGTTAGCCAGCAGTGGATTAATTCCCGGGATCGTCTTTAAACATTTATGGCCTCCCTTCGGTGGGCTGGTGTTTAGCTTTATTTTAGCTTGAGTTTAACTATTCATAAGTGTGTTGCGTAACAGAGCAGAGTGAGTTCGGACCGGAGCCGCGCGGGCTCGACCCCAAGAGGGCTTCGCCGAGCACGAGATACGTCCACATTCAATTTTAATTACATGCATTCTTCACCCCGGAAAAACATGAAGCCATGCCAAGCATGCTGTTGGGCTGGAATAATTGAATTTGGTTTAGTTATGTTCAGTGGAATGTAACATTTACTTCCAAACACGTTGCATAAGAAGGTCAGCATTTCATGGCAAATCTTTGGAGACTTCAGCTCTTTTTCTTTGGCTATTTTTGTGACAGGAGGGTTCCACGAATGGCATAGAAGGAAAGTGTGACGGTAACCGTAGAACAGAAAGTGGGCCATATTGTGTTGCGGGGAAAAACGACTCCAAATATTTATGTACAATAGAAAAAAAATCTAATTGCTTTATTCGATTTCATTTTACGAAGCAGATGCGTGTTGCGGAGAGCAAAACTGATGTCTGGTGACTTTACTAGAGAAGATTCTGTATCCCCACCTAGCAACGTTCACGTGAGGTTGATTGAAGACAATAAATGAGGCGTCGCTGTGCACCCCACCTCTCACCCAAAGTCAGTTGGATAAACCGCTTTCAAAATGAACCTGGAAGTGTTTTCAACATGATTTTAGACCTACACTAGTTAACTTGTTTACAAGCATTTGATTCGATTCGATAAGGTCTGATGGAGAGCTTGCACGCCTCACCCTTGAGTCAGGGTCTCACCCTCACGCACACATTAAACACGTGTGTGTGTGTGTGTGTGTGGATGTGTGCGTGTGTGTGCGCGGGGTGGGCCCGCATAACGTCCCGCTCCTCGGTGGGTTTTGATTCACGGCTTTGATTTGTAACTTCTAAAAATAGCTCACCGAGAGGGAGCCGGGGGGAGACGGAATGAAGGACACTTGGATGCTTTGCTCTGCGGAGAGTTACTTTGAGCATTTGATCTTTGAATAACCGTCTTTCCCGTTGTGTTTACAAGACGCTTAAGCATCCCCGCTCACCTTAGCCTCATCTGTTCTTCTTTTATTTATTTCCCCCTGCTCTGTCCTTCACTGAATCCCCGGCCCCCGGCCCCCTCCTACCCCCTGGCGGCCCACCCCGCACCCCAACCTGCCTGGAGCTTTACCGCACCGTCTCGCTCTCTCACTATCGCTTTTGCACACATTGGCGGTACGATCCCCGAGCCCGAGCCTGAGCCGGCGACGACCCAACAAGACCAGAAGCACGGAAGCGTATCGGAAAAGGACAGCGCACAACGGGGACGCTGGATTAGCTGCACATCTGGGTGTGTGCGCGTGTGTGTGTGCGTGTTCTTTGCACAGCAGCCAGCTGTGGGTCCAGATGCCTGTGTCGAAGGTAATGCCTTGGCATCTTTGCTTCTGTGTCGGTAGAACAATGACAATGTGATTTCAGTGGATGGGATTAGAAGGCGTATCTGACTTTTTTTTTTTTTTTTTAATTGGGGTTCACTTAGCGGAGCTGCAGCTCCTTGGAGTGTGTTGTTCTTTTCTTAGTTGCACATTCATTACGTGCAGATTATTATTATCTTTATGTTTTTTGTGAGTTAAGTTGTATTCTCTACCCCCCCCAAAATAAGGCAGGTATTAAAAAAAACTCGATTTCACTTTGTTGGTATTTTTCCAACATTGCCCTTCTTTTCGTCAGTGAAAAAGTCATGATTCTTAATAATTGCAAAATGGAGGCGGGAAATGTGGCAATTAGTTGCGTGGTGGTTTACAGAGCTCAGACTCGTTCGTGTTCTTTTTAAATATAGAAGAAACGTGTTTTCATTGTGAGAGTCCAGAATTTATTAGCGGTCGACGGAGCCCTTTAATATCCTTTGTTGCAGTGGGGCCAGGATTTATTTTTCACATTTGTTGATACAATATTGGCCATTGGGAATGCCGTCCTCCGCATACCTGACCGAGATAAAGTTGTAGCTTTCACTTTTGTTGATATGGGCCTTTGGCAGTGTAGTAGTTCACATAAATACAGCCCTTATATGCTTTGTGAAGCGGCACGCTCGAGCCAACCTATTTTTCTGCTAATGTCCGGAACTGGAATGTTCATTTTCCCTGTGGTGGATACAGAGCACACGTTGCGTTGTGGCTCACATCGCTAACGTGAGGGAAGAACCTGTGATGTACACTAATTCTTGATGCGGGATTTGGATACCGTGTGAAGCATATTGCTGCACAAAGTAGCAATCTGTTGTTTGGCCCCGTAAAGTTGTTTGTAAACGGAATGAATTTTGGAGTGCATCACTGAAGGAGTCCCTTTCAGTGTGCTGTACTTTTCGATTTATTTCCGCCCCGATTCTCACAAGGGCGTTTTTGCGCAACTATAAACATGACAAAGCTTTGCGCTGTGACATTTTGAAGGTACCGGCTGGGCTGACTGCTTGTCAGCAAGAGGAGATCAAATGAAACTCTTTTGAACTTTGTTGTGATGCCGATCCAGTGCCGAGCCGGCGCCATTCGCGACTTCATGCAGACAAAACAAACCCATTTACAGCATGTGCGTTATTTAGCAAAATGTAGCCTCTCTTTATTTGTAGCTCATGTCAGTGTATGTCAAATAGCCGTCGCCGCATGTTGTCACGAACCGGAAGTTCCGCCAAAACTGCTTGAGGGAGTGTGATTGGAATCGTACATAAGCAGAAATTTTTCTATTTTGCCGTTTTGTGACCAGGCTACGCATGTGTTGTGCGAGGTAATCAAAAATGGTAAAAACAATCACAAGAAATTTGGAGCGAATTCATCTTTGGAATGAGAATCTGACATCCCAGTATATATATATATATATATATATATATATATATATATATATATATATATATATTTTTTTTTGGAACTGAAAAAGTTTCCCTGAATCGGTACGTTTCAACCAATTAAGTTGGTCGCTTGCCTTTTCGCTGTCCATGGACGTGTCATGGAGCAGCGTTTGAAAGTGATGATGTCACTCACCGACGCTTTATTTACGCGGGACCGGAATGGGCCATTCATGTCAAGAATATGGTGGCAACCCATGACTCAGGGCAATTATAGTGTGCAAACATGTCTATATATAGCCGCTCGAAACATATGCGTCGCGGCCCAGACAACAGCGAGAGCAATAAGGAGGCGTTTACGAGGTCGTATTGTCACGCGCTGTGATGCAACAGAACCGCAGTTTAGCCAACACGCTACGTGTCTGTCGAATGTCACATGACACGACTGCCGTTGTTACTATTACCCCTGATGTATACTTGATAGACACGCCTGCATGACGTCATGGTGTCGTCATCATGTGAGGAATATAAAGTTCATAACAGGCTGCCCGGTAGGAATCACGCACAACACCCCTCCCAAACTTTTGAAGCAATGATATTGAATTGGGAGGTGGATTTTGATCTTTGTTGACAAAGTCATCCAGTTGCTTGGCTCAGAAAATTTGAGTGAGTGAAGAGAAGGCAGATTTTCAGCATGGAAGATGGGATTTGGTTTCCAGAGCTTCTACGTTCTGGTGTCGTAACTCTTGCCAAAACGTTTAAAAAAATGGTGATGGTAATTCCCAATGCTGTTCATGTACAGCTAGTAAACGGCGCTGAGAAAGCTCCAATGGACGTAATACGTGCTAAGCGATGCATCCGCTGAGTTCATTGCGGACCAGTTGGCATCCAAAAAAAAAAAAAAAAAACCCTACACGCTCGTTCCTCTCGGTGCTCAACTGTCTCTTCTCGTTACCAAGACTCGGGAGTCCACCTTCTTTGCCTCGCGGGCACTCGCTCTCTCCTCCCTCTAATTCCTTGCCCCCCCACCCCACACACTCCCCCATCCTTTTCTCTCCATCCTCTCCACTTCTGTTCTCTCTCATCGGCCGAGCCCACACTGACACAATCGCGCGCAGCTATCGCCGAGCCTCCGCCGACGCTCACTTTGACAGAAAAGGAAGTAGGCCACTTGAATGGGGACGCGCGGAGCGCTTTTCATGACCTTTTAGCAGACTGCAAAACTTGGGACGACTTCCTCTCGCCAGGTAGGAAGGATGTCCGTTCGGTAAATGACTTTTTCTTGTCTGAGCGAGAAGGAAAAAGTGTCGTTTTGCCCCCGCTGGGCAGGGAGTGGTTTGCTCATATGACTGGACAGATGTGCGGGACAGATAAGGGGGAAAAGCAATAAAGGCTTATTTCTCATTGGGACTCTTCTGTGACAACCATTTCTGGCATGTGTCATGTGCTCTTCTGGTCTTCTCTACTTTTTTTTTCTTTTTTTTTTTTTTTTGTTAGCATAACATAAATATTTCCTCCTGATTTGGAGATAAACAAAATGTGTTCACCCTCCGAACTGTTGACGTCCCAGCTCAGGCTGCAAGTGACGCTGGAATAACGCGTCCGGCATTGCCGGGGACAACCAAAATGTTGAAGAGAGACGCTCAAAAACATGTTACAGGGTGATAGAGAGACACGAGAGAGCGACAAAGCAAATAGGAGTGGAGGGGGCAGGCGGAGCGGAAGCTCACTTGGGTGTAATTGCCTTTCTGGTATCCTCACCAGGGGAATTATGGGGAATATTCTCTTATTTAAGGAGGAACAGCTCACACGCGAGGGGGGGGGGGGGGTGTTTGTGGTGCGTCCTGTGGATGGACAACTAATGGACTGTAAAGATGAGCTTAACATGAGATGTTTGCATTGAAGATGTGTCCCTCCCTTCAGATCCCGCGTTTTCCGCTCGTCCTTGATCGATGGAAGACACACACACTAGCACACAGACACGGACTCGCATGCAGCGTGATTTATTAGCTTTGCCTCGCTCGTTTGGAGAATGAGCTGTTTGTTACGTGCTAACCGTGGAACAACGCGGCGCTTCAAAGCCTTTTCTTGGTCACACAGAAGATGTTTCTTCTTGATTTGGCTTTGCAGTCAATGCATTTTCATTCCAAAGGCCATTTGCCTGCAAGTACCACCTGCTGGCATGGTAAATTTAGATATGTTACACATTTCTAGCCGAGCACCAAGAGACGGAGAGAGAGTAGGATTTTTAAACGGGAGGCGACCCGAAGCTTGCACTGTTGCCAAACACGGCAACCGGTTGTGTCGAGTGTTTTTGTAATGGGTCTCACAAGCCATCCAATAAAAATGTCAAGGTGAAAAGTTTGCACCTGCAATGTGCTTTCCCAAAAAACGCCGGGGCAACTTCTTGTATTTTTCCGTCTACTGCTATCTAGATAGATAGATTCATTTTTTTCGCAAGTAATCCAAGCTTGATGACACTTCAGCCGTTAAGAATGGAGGCATGTCTCCTCGACATTTCCAGTCCATATATTCATGCCAACTTTATAGTCTGTAAAACCTCATTCACATTATGACGGACATGAAAAGCGAGAACAAGAGGCTTTTAGAAAGACCGGCCTTTCTTTGATGTCACACTGGAAATCAATGCAGTGCTGTCAAAAGCCGACTTCATTTGAAAGCATGCGCGCACAATCGCACATTTAGTGTACACGCAGCTCTTTCTTTCTTTCCCAAGAGGCCTTTTGCAGTGGTCACATTGTCTTCAGCTGCTTGGCGTCACGCAGCAAAGCCAAGTAGCGTCAATGACATTCTCACAGTGAACTTTCAGAGCCTATCAATAATGCTTTTGCATCTTTGGACCACCAGCCCACCACCACTCATGTATTTATTTATTTATTTATCTATCTCCCCCCCCACCCCACCCCTATAAACGTTTACAATGCTTGATTGACAAGTCTCTGAATAACATATGATGCTTATGAAATTCATCTCCCCTGAACCTTGAAGTCAGTCTTCAATAACGGTAGCACCTCCTTGTTTTGATTGATCCATCGACCCGGCTCACCACCCGTTCGTTCTCTTCCACCCTGCTTCCGTTGCCTGTCATATCCTGTCCTCTAAGCACGATCCAAATAGACGCCACAGATATATCAATGACGGCGATTGCATCATCGCTCTTCCGTCCGTCAAAATCAAAAGGGGGCAAAAGAGGCCGGCGCATATCCCAAGTCCATTCCGAGATGGATCCGCTATAGGGATCAGCTATACGGCCCCTCCGTAGCGCGTTATCGCTCTTACATACGGCGATAATGGCTCTCAAATCACCAGAGTGCAGATTGTTGTTGTCGTGCGCCGTACAAGCCGCGTCAGCATACCCAGTGGTATCTTTATATAAGAACACGTTGCATGGAAATGAATACATGGCTTGTGATGATGAAATGTGCACATTTAATCTCAAACAATGGGAGCCAATTAGTTCCATGGTTATGTATTACAACAGCATAGAGATGTATCGAGATGACCCTCTCATCACGCTCCCCACACAGGCGTCCATTCCAATTATTTTAGTGTCTTCCCCATTTCTAGGGTCTGTCTGGGGGGGGTCAGTTGCACTTAGAAGTGGGCATGCGATTGATTGATTTTCTGGTGATTCGAGAGCCCGTTTCTGATTTGCCACATCACCCTCGAGGAGTGGGAGCTTTAAGAAGCTGACGCTCACCGATATGCATCTGAGGCATCTTGGTGCCAGGGAACTATGTTGACGTTGAGGAGCTTCATCTTGACAAAAGTAGTGTTTTGCCACATGTTGAGGGATCTTTATGCCAAGGAACTTTGTTGATGGGAGTTGAGATGCTTTATTTCGACAAAACTATAGGCAATTATATACCTTTTTTGGGGTGCCGATTGCAGATTGTCACTATCTGTCTCAGGGATCGATCACTATCCCCCACGAATAGCAGCGGGCCACTGTATTCTGGTGCCACATTCAACTCCGGGATCCAGTTTTAACATCCTGACAGCCAACTTGGTGTCATGCAAATCAAGCTGGGAGTTGTGTGTGTGGAGGGGGTGGAGGGGGTGGAGGGGTCAAAGGGCACTCTGGGAGGGACAGACTGCATGCAGGCAACCGCAATGGCTGCGAGAGGAAGTGGAAGAGGAACGCATGTTTGGCAGCCGCCTATTTTCTAACCGCTTTGCTAATTGAGTTGAGTCAGATTTATTGAGACTGTGCATAGATTTGGCATGTGGCTACGTCCAAGCATTAATGTTGCTGTAACTAAAGTGAAAGGAGCAGGGCCGGCACTGATGCGCCTTAATACTGCGCTTTACCCTAGATACAACCACAGGAAATTAAAGGCAACACGGAGAGATGCCTCCCGATGAAATTGAGGGGAAAGAAGTGGCATGACAGAGTTCGGAGATGGAACTGTAACATTTGGAGGCGACACGGTAGAGGACAGCTGCTCCCTTGGGATAGGTCTCTCATTGTCATGGTAACTAGGACAGAGGTCACACATGTGACGTTTTCTCTGTGTGTGTGTGTGTGTGTGTGTGTGTGTGTGTGTGTGTGTGTGTGTGTGTGTGGGGGGCCCCACACTTCTATCGTCGTTACCAGTATTGGACTTTCAGACAATCACAAAGGAATACTGATGGCACATTGACAATATTCACTCATAAGGCAGTGCTGACCATGTGTTAAGGATATCAATAAATATAAATGGTTCGAATAATGGATGGATATAATCAGAATAGTCACTTAACGATGAAGCACGAATCAAGTGATAGTTTCCCTGGGCCATCGCGCCCCGTGAAAGAGTAACGCTCCTTTCGGGACCTGTGATGAACTTCGTCATTTCCTAATGGCCTCAGCCTGACCCGCGTTTCCGGATCGCTTTCCAAAGACGCAGCAGCGGCTCATTATCTCGAGTGTTTGAATTTGTAGGTAGACCTTCATCCTCTTAATAGTCCATCAACATAAAAGCGCAACCCTCTCTTAAGTTTTATCACCGTCTCAGGGACCTCTCCCATGCTGTCGTTGCTGAGAATGCCGTTCCATCGACGGATTCACCAACCAGAGGTTTTCTTGCAGTTCATCACTGGCATTTGCCTTCAGTGTTTCCGTAAGTGAGGGGCATGCTTCACCGGGCCAAATTTGAACAACCCTGCCCCCTTGCCCTCTGAAAACCACCACGCAGAGATAACAGGAACCGGAGCTCGCAGATAGGTTGATCAATATTCCGCTGAGCTGATGTCACAGATTCCGCCAGTTTTGCCTCCATCTTCAGTCCAAAATTGGCCAAACTCTCGCGAGAGCCAAAGCAGCGGACACGGGCCGCGCCATCTTATCCAGCCACTCCCCCTGACTTCCAATCACAAATCTAACATGGCTGCTCTTTGATTTTTGATTCGATAAGCAAGTCGGGCATTGAGAGCGGAGCGCGTGGATGTGCAGCCGGCTCCCTTCCGCTGTGGAAGTCGCTTTAGTGGACGAAAGTCACGATCCGTCGTCTCCCAATACAATGCTATAAATATCCTACAAGCTGTAGACATGAAATACATTTCTGCCTTTTTGGGGGGCATGGGGGGCGGTCACAGTACAGAACAACCACAAATATACAGGCGTCGCCCTTTTGCCAAATGTGAAATGTCTCTTTAAAAACGGGAGCCTTCACATGAGCTTGCTTGACTCGGTCGTGTGTTCAGTGTGTGTGAGAGGGTCCAAGTGTTTCTGACAGGTGGCTCCATTGTGTCTCCCGCCATATCCTCAACAGTCGCAGCCTCTCTTGTGAGGACACGACAAAAGGTGAAGGTCAGCGAGGCGGAAGAGGAACGTCACATGATTGAAAGATCACCGTCTTGTGTCACCCATTTTTTTGGGGGGGGGGGGGGTGCACGACATGGGTCACAATGTACGTGTTTGGAATGATACTTGAGATCTCACCACACACAAAAAAATACATATATATTTTTTTGGGGGGGTATGTTTTAAGCCATGCAACAAAATCCGAGCTGGGGATACATTGTGGTCATCGTTTTAACAAGGAAAAAAAAACAAAACAAAGCCCAGTGAGTGGAATGGAACGTTTGCCTTTCTCGAATTCCCCCGGAGGAACTTCTCGTTCTATTCTGTGAGTGCACTTCATTGTTAATATACATCTCCTTGCATCACTTGAAGCATCACTATGGAGCCTTTAAGTGTGCTCACGAGGGGGGAGGTTTAAGTAGAGGGCTGAGGCGGAAGAAAGATCTGGATCACCTTTAAGCCAAACAGGAAGCGGCAAAAATGTCCGCTCATCCTTCTCTCCTGTGAGTCGCAGTAAGAGGCTCGTTGACAATGCGTACAATCATCATTTGGCTTTTATCAATTCAAGTAATCGCATTGCCTCCCAGGCCGGCACTCTCTCTGACTCATTTGGGCTTTTCTTTCCTTCAAACAAATCCATTTTACTTCTACACGGTGCCTCTTCCCCTTTTCCACTTGGACAGCACATCGCGTCCGACTCCAAACATTCCACGCCTACCTGCTAAATCACGGCCGCTGTCGTGCGAACAAGTGAACATTTTAGGGCATGATCGTGGCGATCGGGTGTTGTATTATTGATGTGCTCTGCCGGCAGGACGCGGCGGCGAATCAAAGTGATTTACATGAGCGTGGGTTCAACTAACCTGAGCGCCGACCGCGGAGCTGTGCAAACATTTGAGAGAACGAGGGGGGGGGGGGGGCAGAACTTGTAATAAATAAAGAGGTAATGTAAACTTATCAGGTCGATACACTAAAAAGATTAAACATAAAAACGGAGATCAGCCAATAGCCATAAAGTACCACTGGAAATGGTGGTGTCTTCTGGTGTTGTATCTAGATGTGAATAAACTGGATCATGTGAACTATCAAAATGTATTTAAAGTACCTCATCTTTCAAGCTAATTATTTGATTTTGATTTTTGATACAAAAATGATAACTACAAGCAGCAGTTAATGTGCCGTCACACTTTGTGACACGATGCTTTGCTACCATTAGAAATCTTCGATCGCGGATGGGCAACTTCAATGCTAACGAGACCCCGCAATTTTTCATCAGTGCTACTGATGGGCAACCACATGCTGTATTTTTTTTTTCTTGGTGCAAAGGGCTCTCTTACATAAAAATAACCATTCAAGGAGGGCACAAAACCTTTGAACAAAAAACAAGAACTTGTATTGGACCGGGGGGGGGGGTTTATTCCACAAAAATATCAAAATTGTAATATTCTTGAAATGCTTGGTCCTGCTTAACATTTCCAAATCTATTAAAAAAAAAAAAAAACATATATATATATATATATATATATATATATGTCTATAAAAAAAAAAAAATCCTCATCTCACCCCTCGGGTGGTGTCCGTCCCCCATTCAGCTCGAGTCCTCTACCAGAGGCCAGGAAGCTTGAGGGTTCTGCGCAGTATCCTTGCTGTTCCCAGCACTGCACATTTCTGGACTGAGATGTCCGATGTTGTTCCCGGGATCTGTTGCAACCACTCATCTAGTTTGGAGGTCACTGCCCCGAGTGCTCCGACCACCACAGGCACGACTGTCACCTTTACCTTCCAGGCTCTCTCCAGCTCCTCTCTGAGCCCTTGGTATTTCTCGAGTTTCTCGTGTTCCTTCTTTCTGATGTTTCCATCACTTGGGACCGCTACATCCACTACAACGGCTTTCTTCTGCCCTTTATCAATGATCACAATATCCGGTTGGTTCGCCATTACCATCTTGTCAGTCTGGATCTGGAAGTCCCACAGGATCTTTGCTCGGTCATTCTCCACCACCTTGGGAGGTGTTTCTCATTTAGCCCTTGGGGTTTCCAGTCCATACTCGGCACAGATGTTTCGGTAGACTATGCCAGCCACCTGGTTATGGCGTTCCATGTAGGCTTTCCCTGCCAGCATTTTACACCCTGCAGTTATGTGTTGGATCGTCTCGGGTGCCTCTTTGCACAACCTACACCTTGGGTCTTGTCTGGTGTGGTATATCTGGGCCTCAATGGCTCTGGTACTCAGGGCCTGCTCCTGAGCAGCCAGGATGAGTGCCTCTGTGCTGTCCTTCAGGCCAGCCCTCTCTAGCCACTGATAGGACTTCTTGAGATCAGCCACTTCACTTATGGTCCGGTGGTACATCCCGTGTAGGGGCTTGTCCTCCCATGATGGTCCCTCTTCCAGCATCTCATCCTCTGTTCCCCATTGTCTGAGACATTCTCTGAGTACATCATCCGTTGGAGCCTTCTCCTTGATGTATTCATGGAGCTTGGATGTTTCATCCTGGACAGTGGCTCTCACACTCACTAGTCCCGGCCTCCTTCCTTTCGGCTTGCGTACAGTCTCAGGGTGCTGGATTTGGGATGGAACCCTCCATGCATGGTTAGGAGCTTCGGTCTTAACATCCGTGGTCTGAATCTCTTCCTTTGGCCACCTGATTACTCCTGCAGGGTATCTGATCACTGGCAGGGCATAGCTGTTTATTGCCGGGTCTTATTCTTGCCATTGAGCTGGCTTCTTAGGACTTGCCTCACCCGCTGGAGGTATTTGGCCGTAGCCGCTTTCCTTGTTGCCAGTTCGAGGTTGCCATTGGCTTGTGGTATACCGAGGTACTTGTAGCTGTCCTCAATGTCTGCTATTGTTCCTTCAGGAGTGAGACCCCTTCAGTGCGGACTACCTTTCCTCTCTTAGTCACCATCCGACTACATTTCTCAAGCCCGAATGACATCCCGATGTCGCTGCTGTAGATCCTGGTTGTGTGGATCAGGAGTCTATGTCCCTTTCACTCTTAGCATACAGCTTTATGTCATCCATGTAGAGGAGGTGACTGATCGTAGCTCCATTTTTGAGGCGGTATCCGTAGCCTGTCTTGGTGATTACTTGGCTTAGGGGTTCAGTCCTATGCAGAACAGCAGTGGGGAGAGTGCATCACCTTGGTATATGCCACATTTGATGGACACTTGGGTAAGTGGCTTGCCATTGGCTTCAAGTGTGGTTTTCCACATCCTCATCGAGTTCGCAACGAAGGCTCTTAGGGTCCTGTTCACCTTATACAACTCCAAGCATTCAGTGATCCATGTATGTGGCATCGAGTCGTAGGCTTTCTTGTAATCAATCCAGGCTGTGCACAGGTTGGTATGTCGGGACCTGCAGTCTTGTGCGACTGTTCTGTCAACCAGGAGCTGATGTTTGGCTCCTCTGGTATCTCTACCAATGCCCTTCTGTGCTTCGCTCATGTATTATGTATTATGTATATATATATATATATATATATATATATATATATATATATATATATATATATATATATATATATATATATATATATATATATATATATATATATATATATATATATATATATATATATATATATATATATATATATATATATATATATATATATATATATATATATATATATATATATATATATATATATATATATATATATATATATGTATATATATATATGTATACATATATATATATATATATATATATATATATTATTTTTGTATATAACATAGACGGTATAAGACCCAGTGTGAGCATAAGCAAGACATGTCTACCGACATGAAATGACAGTACAGTAGCACTTGCAATTGAGCAGGATGTTGGCCATTTTGGGTCAATTCCTTGGCTTATTCGACTGGGAAATTGACCAATGAAATGGCTACGTTGTCAACCCTTGAAATAAATTCAAAGCCTTTTAGTTGGCTTTCCCAAGCACGCTTCTAATGCAATTTAATGAGATCTATGTTGTTAACCATTGCATACGGGGTCAAGGAAATAGTTTCAACGTATCCGAGACGGTAACTTGACGGAAAGTCATTTGAGCCGCTTTCAGCGGTCTCATGAGAGGACACCCTTCTTCGCAATTAGAGCCGAGCGTCTTGTGACCGCGCCGCCTCATCAGGGGTCAGCCCGATCCGGCACAATGAGCCCCCTTCATGAGGTTCCGAGAAGACAAGATTGATTCGCTCGACCCAGCGCAAGACTTCTTCATTCATACATCCACTCATGAGTCCAGTAAATAACAACTGTGTGTATCTTAATGGACGCTGACGGGGCCCGCGGCCATATTTCTTTCTGACCGCATTTGTCTCAGTTGGCTTTTTTTAATTAGCTTTATGTAACTTAAGTGGTAACTTTAGAGATGTTCCAGTTTGTGTTTCATCTCATGAGGAGTTGCGTAACTTAATTGTTTTCCTCCATTCATCACCTTTCTGGATTAAAGTAATGCAGCTCTGCTTACCTTTTGGGCCTTGATAATGGGAGATTTCTGTATTGTAGTTCCTCTCCATGATCATGTTTCACACCATGCACGGAGCCATTGCTCGAAAGTGTCTCTGGATCGTCCCCCACCCTAGTTGATCATGCCATTGAAACACGGGTACACTTAAGTCCGTAAATTAGCCCGATTCGTGTGCAGCAGTGCGACAGAAATGTTCGCTCTCACACGCATTTTGAAAACAAGGCAGATCAGCCCAAAAAATGACTTTATTGTTTCAATTCACCCTCGATGGGTGGCCACTTGGTTGCAAGCCTTTAAAACGTCAATTCGTCATCATAGGTCCCCCTTTAAAGCAGCGCGAGAAGTCTTATTCCTGCATTTTTGGTTTGCAAGCTAACACTCTCAGCCCACGCCACCCATCACTTGTTTTTTTTTTTTATGTACTGTATTTGGGCTCACCACCCATGGGAGGGGCCAAAGGGGTCGGGTGCGATGTGAGCTGGGCGGCAGCCAAAGGCGGGGACCCTGGCGGTCCGATCCTCGGCTGCAGAAGCTAGCTCTGGGGACATGGAATGTCACCTCTCTTACAGGGAAGGAGCCCGAGCTGGTGTGTGAGGTTGAAAAGTTTCGACTGGATATAGTCGGACTTACCTCCACACACAGCCTGGGTTCTGGTACCAGCTCTCTCGAGAGGGGTTGGACTCTATTCCACTCTGGAGTTGCCCATGGTGAGAGCGCAGAGCAGGTGTGGGCATACTCATTGCCCCCGGCTCAGTGCCTGTACATTGGGGTTCACACCGGTAGACGAGAGGGTAGCCTCCCTTCGCCTTCGGGTGGGGGGACGGGTCCTGACTGTTGTTTGTGCATACGCACCCAACAGCAGTTCAGCGTACCCACCCTTTTTGGAGTCCTTGGAGGGTGTGCTAGAGAGTACTCCTGCTGGGGACTCCCTCGTTCTGCTGGGGACTTCAATGCTCATGTGGGCAACGACAGTGAGACCTGGAGGCGTGATTGGGAGGAACGGCCCCCGATCAGAACTCGAGTGGTGTTTTGTTATTGGACTTCTGTGCTCGTCACGGATTGTCCATAACAAACACCTTGTTCAAGCATAAGGGTGTCCATATGTGCACTTGGCACCAGGACACCCTTGGCGCAGTTCGATGATTGACTTTGTGGTTGTATCATCGGATTTGCGGCCGCATGTTTTGGACACTCGGGTGAAGAGAGGGGCGGAGCTGTCAACTGATCACCACCTGGTGGTGAGTGGGCTCCGATGGTGGGGAAGATGCCGGTCCGTCCTGGCAGACCCAAACGTATTGTGAGGGTTTGTTGGGAGCGTCTGGCGGAATCCCCTGTCAGAAGGAGTTTCAACTCCCACCTCCGACAGAGCTTTTCCCATGTTCCGGGGGAGGCGGGGGACATTGAGTCCGAATGGACCACGTTCCGTGCCTCTATTGTTGAGGCGGCCAATCTGAGTTGTGGCCGTAAGGTAGTTGGTGCCTGTCGTGGCGGCAACCCCCGTACTCGCTGGTGGACACCAGCAGTAAGGGATGCCGTCAAGCTGAAGAAGGAGTCCTATCGGGCCTTTATGGCCTGTGGGACCCCAGAAGCAGCTGACGGGTATCGACTGGCCAAGCGGAATGCGGCCGGTGGTCGCCGAGGCAAAACTCGGACGTGGGAGGAGTTCGGTGAGGCCATGGAAGCCGACTTCCGGACGGCCGAGGAAATTCTGGTCCACCATCCGACGTCTCAGGAGGGGAAACAGTGCACCACTAACACTGTGTACAGTGGGGATGGGGCGCTGTTGACCTCGACTTCGGGACGTTGTGAGCCGGTGGGCGGAGTACTTCAAGACCTCCTCAACTCCACCAGCACGCCTTCCTTGGAGGAAGCAGAGTCTGGGGACTCTGAGGTGGGCCCTCCTATCTCTGTGGTCGAAGTCACCGATGTGGTTAAAAGCTCCTCGGTGGCAGGGCCCCAGGGTGGGCGAGATCCGCCCGGAGTTCCTCAAGGCTCTGGATGTTGTGGGGCTGTCCTGGTTGACACGCCTCTGCAACATCGCGTGGTCAGCGGGGAGAGTGCCTCTGGATTGGCAGACTGGGGTGGTGGTCCCTCTTTTTAAAAAGGGGGACCGGAGGGTGTGTTCCAACTACAGAGGGATCACACTCCTCAGCCTCCCTGGTAAGGTCTATTCAGGGTGCTGGAGAGGAGGGTCCGTCAGGAAGTCGAGCCTCGGATTGAGGAGGAGCAGTGTGGTTTTCGTCCCGGCCGTGGAACAGTGGACCAGCTCTACACCCTTAGCAGGGTCCTCGAGGGTATGTGGGAATTCGCCCAACCAGTCTACATGTGTTTTGTGGACTTGGAGAAGGCGTTTGACCGTGTCCTCGGGAGTTCTGTGGGGTGCTTGTGGGTATGGGGTACCGAACCCTTGATACGGGCTGTTCGGTCGCTATACCACCGATGTCAGAGTTTGGTTCGCATTGCCGGCAGTAAGTCGGAATCGTTTCCAGTGAGAGTGGGACTACGCCAAGGCTGCCCTTTGTCGCCGATTCTGTTCATAACTTTTATGGACAGAATTTCTAGGCGCAGCCGGCGTTGAGGGGGTCCGTTTTGGTGGCCTCAGTATTGCATCTCTGCTTTTTGCAGATGATGTGGTACTGCTGGCTCCTTCAAGCGGTCTCTCCAGCTCTCACTGGAGCGTTTCGCAGCCGAGTGTGAAGCGGTTGGGATGAGGATCAGCACCTCCAAATCTGAAACCATGGTCCTCAGTCGGAAAAGGGTGGAGTGCCCTCTCCGGGTCGGGGAGGAGATCTTGCCCCAAGTGGAGGAGTTTAAGTATCTTGGGGTCTTGTTCACGAGTGAGGGCAGAAGGGAGCGAGAGATCGACAGGCGGATCGGTGCAGCATCTGCTGTGATGCGGACGTTGTATCGGTCTGTCGTGGTAAAGAAGGAGCTGAGCCAAAGGGCGAAGCTCTCAATTTACCGGTCGATCTATGTTCCAGCCCTCATCTATGGTCACGAGCTATGGGTCGTGACCGAAAGAACGAGATCCCGGATACAAGCGGCGAAATGAGTTTTCTCCGCAAGGTGTCCGGCTCTCCTTAGAGATAAGGTAAGAAGCTCGGTCATCCGGGAGGGGCTCAAAGTAGAGCCGCTTCTCCTCCACATCGAGAGGAGCCAGATGAGGTGGCTGGGGCATCTGATTCGGATGCCCCTGAGCGCCTCCTAGTGAGGTGTTCGGGCATGTCCCACTGGAAGAGACCCCGAGGACGACCCAGGACACGCTGGAAAGACTATGTCACGCAGCTGGCCTGGGAACGCCTCGGGATCCCCCGGGAAGAGCTGGAAGAAGTAGCCGGGGAGAGGGAAGTCTGGGCTTCCCTGCTTAAGCTGCTGCCCCCGCGACCCGGCCCCGGATAAGCGGTAGAAGATGGATGGATGGATGGATGGATGGATACTGTATTTTAATGCCTTTAAAGTTATGCTGACTTTGTAGGAGTTGCAGCTGCCCCCTGGGCACTGGCCAACTTGCTGTCAAGTCCTTCTTTTATACCGTTTCTCAAATCACTTCAAATAAGGTTTGAATTCAAGAGTCCACGGAAGCTTTGCGTGATTTCACAGCACATCGACTTTTCAGACTCACTTTAATGGTCGCGCATAAGATTTGAAGACCTCCTCTGTGTTGCGCTCATCTTCCGCTGCTTTCGCCTCGTCGCCATGCCCATTGTGAGCAATAACGCCTGAAACGTTAAAAAAGAAAAAAAAAATCCCTTGTTTGCCGTCTCATTTCCTGGAACGATAATGAGTCGAGGTAGAGACACCATATGGTGTCGTTGCATCAGCAGTTTTTGTGGGTGTGTGTGTGTGTGTGTGTTGTACATTAAATATTCATCTTTATTGGAAATGTATCATCTTGAAAGTTGTGTTCGACCATGTGGGCGCCGACTATTGTTGGCCCACTCAAAGATGCAACCGCTGACAGTTCTGTGGGCTGGTAGAGGTTAAAGGTGCGCCGAGTGAGTATGGGCAGAAGGACGGATCGTGCGTACGTGTGTGTGGCGGGGCGTGTTGTGTTGGCTGAGGGTGTGTTGATTTACAGCTCGGAAAAAAGATGGATCGTGTCTGACTTTTCAACATTTATCACTGTCATAACTTTTGCGTCTCGTCTTTTATGAACTCCGCTTTTTAAGAGACGTTATGATGTTCGGCGGAACTGCGAGACGTTTGTTTACGGCATATTGCATGCGAGTCATCCCCAAAACAACACGAAATGCGGTTTGGGGGATTTTTAAAAATGCAAGTTGGCTTGCCATTACTCTGGTCGTAGTTTGTCGTGACGTACGACGACAGTCGAGTCCTTCAACAATGAGACGGCAACGGACTTTTTGGCACCGCAATGAATTTGAAATGAAACTAACTACTAATGCTCACCTCCGTTCGTCTTTGCGGCAGAGACGTCGCCGAATGGACGCAAAATGTGATTTCTGATGCGCACGCTGTCTGTTCTTGTCTGTCTGTGCAGATGTTGGAACCAAAGGTGGACGCCCCCTCTTGTGAGCTGGGCGGAGTCAGCGGGGATCGAGGGGAAGTGCGTCTCCACCTGCCCCCTCGCACTTCTGAGGGGGAGGAGAGCAGCCTGTATCCGTCCAGCCCCTCCGAACCCTTGACCCTGAGCAGTCCTCACCCCTCGGAGCCGCTCAGCCCACTAAATGAAATCTATCTGCCCCTTGGCAGCCTGGGCGGGTCCGAGGAGCGCCACAGGGTGCCCCCCACGCCTCCGCCTTCCACCGAGGGCGAGGACTGGAAGAGCATGGACGGACATGAGATGGAGATCTGGAGAGAGGGCAACAGGAGAGAGGGAGAGTATGAGGAAGAGGAGGGTGCGAGCGGGAAGAGCGAGTCGGATGAGCGACAGGAAGAGGAAGTTCACCTCCACCTGCTGGTGTCCAACGCGGACGAGGACAACGCTTCCGAGCCGCCCGACACAAACGCCCCTCCTTCGTCCTCCTCGTCCTCATTCGTCATCCCCGAGCTGCGCCTCGACCGCTCCTTCAGCGCCGACGCCCTCTCCTCGCCCAACACCGACGAAGAAGAATACGACGAGGAAGAGGAGGACGAGGAGGAAGACGACGACGACGACGACGACGACGACTCTGAGGAGGACGACAGCGACGACGCCTACCTGCAGCGCAGCGACAGCAAGCGGCGCTCCATGGTGGAGGGCGCCACCTGCGAGAAGCACGGCGGCGGCGGCCTCAGCGTGCAGAACTCGCTGCGCCGACGCACCCACAGCGAGGGCAGCCTGCTGCAGGACCCGCGCACGCCCTGCTTCACCTCTGACAATGCCATCAACTGCTTAGAGACGGGCGGCGGGCGCCACAAGGGCGGCTGGACGCTACCCTCGCCCAAGACCCTGAAGAAGGAGTTGACCAAGAACGGAGGCTCCATGCATCAGCTGTGCATGCTCTTCTCTGGGAGGAAGGTAAGCATGTCCACACTCAAGCGTGTTTTTCAAGTTCCAGAAGTGATGTCACAAAAGACATAAACCAAACGATTACGAAAAATAAATCTCATTTAAATATAATCGCTCTACATCTGTGACCTCTGCTCTCTAAAGCCATGTGCCCCCCCCCCCCCCCCCCCTCACACTCGTAGTTTGGATTTGTAGTGTAACCTTTGTGACTCAAGTCCTGGAACTTTTCTGACATGCCTCGTCTTCACAAAAAGACACTACGGGAGGGCTTTTTATGAAAAAAAAAAAATAATAATCACGAGTACACACACTAAACATACAGATTTTTGGGGTAATTATTTTAATAGCGAGGATGCATATTGACAACCGAGCAATTACAATCTGAAGCACCAAAAAATCATGAAGTTATCCTAATGCCCGTGCGTACAAAACGAGACACCAACAAGCATCCTTGTTTACCTGTAGTTGTGGGGATGCCTCACTGACGAAACAGATTTCTGAGCCCTTGACATCTGAAGCAGCAAGCCGTCAGGAGTTTGATCAAAGATGCATGCGCGCACACACACACACACACACACACACACACAGAGAAGCACAAACTGAGATCTCGGAATCTCATCATCCTCCCATCGCAAATTGACACAACACATTGCTGAGCTCTTGACATCTGTAGCACCAAGAAGTAATGAGTTTAATCCAAGGTGGGTACAAAGACATCCAATCAAATCCATGTGTCCGTGCAGACACACACACACATATGCACGCACAGAAACGACACACACGTTCTTGTCTCATTTAGTTGTGGGAATGCATATCAGACCCTCTCATGAGCCTCGGCCCTTGACATTTGACGCACGGAGCAGTCATGAGTTTCATCTAAGGTGCACGCACACATAGAAATGGCAACTCTCCGAAACTAATTGCAAACACGCGTTCTTGTCTTCCTGCAGTTGTATTGATGCCTTGTTCATTAAATGCACTTCCCACGACCTCTGCATCTGACGCACAAAGCATCACCATGACCGTCTACTCACCCTAATTTCAAGTCAAGTTTTTCTTTCCGAAATAGAGACAAGGCTGTGTGACAACCCCCCACACCCACACACACACTGGTGCTCAGACAGTCGCGGAGATGCGTCATTGACATAATGTATTCCTGAGCCCGTTGCATCTGAAGCCCAGGCACATAGTCACGTGGCGTGCCCTCAATTTAACCTTCAACGTAAACCCACATTTTCCTGGACATCCACACAAACCACTGGGAAATATTGAACACTCACTGGCCATTTTATTAGGCACACCGCTACAACTAAATGACACCCCGCCGGCAATTCTCCGTTTTGACTGAAAATGTCAACGAGGGAACCATTTTCCAAAGTGTGACTTGGATTTGAAGCTTGATCCGCTCCATGCTGACTTCACTCGATTCTATAAAAAAAGAGCGACATCAAGTGGCAACAGAGCGCAAGTGCACTTTAGGAAATACTGTACAATACAATTTTGACTCCAATACGTCTTTATTTATTTCATACTAAATGGCACTCAAGAACAAAAAGTGCCAACGCTGCAAAACATGATGGTATGAAAAAAAACTAATGGATAAAACTTGTATCACTTATAGCCATGGAACAACAAAAGACGTGCTTTTTAATTCCTAATTTTGGCTCAAGTTGAGCCGCTCAACTCTCTGTATATGGAAATCTAATGCGTTTTGCGTACAAGTCTTGAGTGCAATTATGAATTGGGGTACCGAACTACCTTACACGTTCGTCGTCACCACAGGAATCTTCTACCCAGGACTCCCTGTGGTCCCCATTGACTACTCCCGAGGCCGACTTCCTTGCTGCAAATACTGCAGTGCAAGAGAGTTTCACTATTTGTCCAGCAGAGGGCAGCGTGCATCACAACCTCTTTGTGTCAGAAGCGCGTTTGAAACGGGGGACTTTGTGGCTTTTGTGTTTTGATTCTGCTGGTGGGGTTTTACAAAGTCTCCGGGGTGGTTGTTGAGAGCTCCATTTCCCTCCATGACATGCATGCATTCAAACCTATCACTCCTTCGATGCTTCTATATGACAAGAAGTTTGCTCATCATTGCGGAGGACACTCAATCACTTTGGGATATGTTTGATGTGAGGACTCTCCTCCCTTATCTGGCCGCTCTGGCAGCCGGGCTGTCAGCACATTCGGCAGCCTTAAATGGCATTGAGATTGTATATCCGTGAGTGTGCTCGTGAGCAAGCAGCGGTGCCTCCCGCAAGGCCCGAGACGACTGGTCCTTCCCGAGTCAAGGCCAACAGGACCACCACAGTTGGCGTCACGGGCCAATCTCCCTTAAGGAGTGCGTTTCCACTCTTTAATGTCATCTGCCACCTTCGCACGCATAGGCTACCGTAAATCTTGTGGCCGAAAGTAAACGTGTGTGGGCAGTGTTTGTGTGTATGCATGGCAACCCGCAGACAGTGATGCGTGTCGCTTGATGTCTTCGGTTGGCCAGAACAGCAATACTTGAAGAGAACATGGTGTTTCCATTTTTTGAATATAATAGTACGTAGTAGGGCGGCCAGGTGGTCGTCTGGTTACATGCAAATGTAGACTGTAGGAGGTGTTTATTTGAAATAACTTATAATGATATGTACCCTCAAATAGCAGTCTGAGGCACAAACTAAGGGGTTTTGTGTTGCCTAATCATGAAAATAATTACATTCGTCAAAACATACACACACACACAAACACTGCAAAATGAGTCAGAAATTTGAACCCATCTTCACCCGTCGATTCCCAAAGCGTCATTACAGCAAAAGACCCTTCCCCTTCCGTGCCCTGAGCAATTAGTGGAGATTATTTTGGGCCCCGGGAAGAAAATTGTAAATTCCCAAAGAGTCCTTTTCGGGTAAAGCACTGCAGCTCCGCTCCATGGAGACAAACGTGTTTGGCTGTGCACATCACACTGCTGCACGTGAGTGTAGCCGAAAATAGACTTCCAAGATTATTTCATTGGAAGTTTATGGAAACAGTGTTGAAATATCTGCTGATGATGAGTGTTAATGTTGTTTGGTCTAAATGGGAATTAAAAAAAAAAATCAGAGCCAGGCCGCCGTACTTGTCGCTGCCAGCACGTTCTGGAACAGTCAATTGATCAATTGAATCACAAGAGTCGTGTGTTCTTTACGCAGAAGGCCGGCACAGGACAAAAGTTCAAATCAATGTCAGGCTGCACAAAAATACTAAACGTGAACGGGTAAATATTTACGGACATGAACAAACTCTGCGGACAGTCAACGCAGTGTCCCGCCGTGCGCGTCTATTGGCAAAAACTGGAACAAACTCAATTGCAAAGCTTCACCATTTATGGTGCTTAACGGCACAGCTCGCAATAAATTCAACCACCAACTGACTTTTCCAGTAAACATCTTAAGTGTGATCTCCCGCTCTAGTTTTGGAACTTCCCTTTCTACTTTATGCCACTGGAAGCTAAAAACTGGACAAGTATCTGAAATACGACTCATGTTGTTTATTTCTTTTCTTTCATTTTGAAAAACAGAGTGATTTCAACCAGGAAGTGGATGTTAATTGTGCTGGTGTGTTTTTTTAATAGCGTTATTTTGACAAAAGCGAAAAACAATATTGGTGTGGAATCACAGAGGGAGATAATTGGACTTGTTCGACATTTGATCGATCATCTTTTGTTCAACATAAATCCAAAAGAAATGTTTTTTCTTGATCAGTAGATGAGAGTAGTCTAATAGTAGTCAAAGAATTGCACATTAATTGGGCTTTTAATTAGTATTGCACATTCGACTATTCACCCCGTTAACAAAATCTTTATGGTCACGTTATCATATTTCTGCAAGATGACATTTTCGATCCAGGAAGAATCTCATAAACAAGAATTAAATCAGAAATGGTTCACACACTGATTCAAAAGTTCACCTAAAAATAAGCATCTACAGTCCAATCCTGTTGCAACGTACCTCAAGGGACATACCGAATTGGTACGTTATAACGGTAGTTTGTCGTAACCATTTCCAATAAAATGGCCGCCGACTACGATGTATACTCCAAAATGAACATTTATAGTGGACCGTAACAAAAACTATTCACTCAGCACAAAACAATGTCAAATTCTGATGAATGGCACATTTACTCTCATGGAAACCCCGGCGTGTTTACAACAAAACACAAAACGTGTAAACGTCATCGGCCGACGTAAAACAAAGCTCACGTTAAAACTTACGTAAGTCACTGGTACAATGAAGGCTTCTCTTGATGTTTACGTTCTGCAGGAGACGATCCAGACAGCCTCGTGCTCGTTGTCGCGTCATGTGCGTCGGTTGCGATGACTGCGCCGCTCGGTTGCGCGGTTGACAATAAAGCGCCGATGGCGTCATTGCACTTGTAGACTCGAGTCGAAAGAAGAAAATGTTTTGTCGCTGGCTCGACCGCCGCTTCCCGTGAATCAAACTGTGCAGCGGCAATGACGGTTCTAACAGTAATTCCATCTGCTAACACCCTTTCACCGGCACAAAAGGTTAAAACGGGGGGATGGCAGGAACACATTGTACTCGATTGATGAATTATTTTGCATTGGTCGGTCACACACTCGGTGACGCTCACGAGGTGGTACGAGTCACGGTGAAGAATGCACCGTGTCCTCGCGGGAAGCCGCGTGGGTCAAGGGAGCAATTAAACGCAAAGGTACACAGGAGGGGATGTCACATACATCCTCACCGTTTGACGTCTCAACTGGACTTCGGCCCTGACATCAAACTCAGAGGCTGCTAACATGCTATGCTAGCACCTTTCGTTTTCTTCCTCCAAGTGGTGAGTTTGTTTTTTTGGGACCAAAGGAAGGATCAACAGTGGCGCGGAAGGAAGCAGATTCAGATCATTTAGTCAGATATCCTAAAAATATCAGAATTCAATCTGAAATTGTAGAACGTGAGAATTTGTGCGAAGACTTCGGTTGGAAGTTATCTGCCACGTGCTTTTAGTCCAAAATCATACAAAGCAGCGTTTGGTTCGGAGTTTTGCAAGCGCAATAATTCAGTATTTGCTCAATAATCATACAACGCAAAAATGTGTCAGAGACTGTATGAACACAAAACTTGGATTTGAAATCCGACAACACCAAAATTTGTCAAGTCATCGTACGAACACGAACATTAGGGTGGCAATGGTACATACTGTACACAAAAGCTTGAACAAAGAGAAATCCTATCGAAAATTGGATTACACAAAAATGAATCGGAAATCGCACAAATGTAAAGCTACAGTTAAGAATCCTACAAGCGAAATTATACAAACACAAAAAGTTTGTCTGACAAACACAAGACTTTGGTTGGAAAACCTATAATGCGAGAATTCTGTTGAATATTTTCTGGGGCAAAAAACAGAAATGGATTGGAAATCAAAAAGCCGCAAGAATTGAGTTGGAAGAAGCACAAACCCAAGAAATTGCTCTGTGATCATCCAAAACAAATAAAGAAGATCTCAATCGGAACTTGTACCAACATAACAAATCAGTTTGAAATTCTGCAAATGATGAAAATGAACATTCAGACCCGCCGTATTTACATACAACAAACGAAGGGCCCGTTGGCTCACGTGAAGTCCCTAAAAGACCCTAAAAAGTCCCGCTGCTGGTATTTTTGTATCACTGCGGAATAGGCTCATTTAAAGGTCAGCCTGAAAATCGCTTGTCATCGTTGACGGGATGGCAGCAGTCAGTTCCGGGATGGAGCAGGTAACCTCATCACTTGGTCCAGGAGCTCGGAGAAGTGACGCACAAAGCGTCAAGCATCCTGTGACACGTAGGAAGCGGCCATCTCCTGAGTGGGTCTGAATAACAGGAGACACACACACACACACACACTCGTACTGTACTGAAATTTGCAGACAATGCACCTTTTGTTTGCATGTTCATTATGTGCCCTGACGATGGAATGAGTCAGTATCCTGTCTAGGGGTCACCAGGTTTCTCCTCGGATAAATATGGTTCTGCCCCTGACTGTGTGTGTATGTTTGTGTGTCCATATACTTTGAACGGGACCTAATCGTTTATTTTACCCCTAATTTTTCTTTTATTTGGATTCATTACGCAAACATTTCCCGCAGCAAAGACAATGAAAGGTGATCAAAGAGTGCTCTCTCTCTCTCTCTCTCTCTCTCTCTCTCAAGCCTGAGAACATTTGAGATGGAGGTCCGATGTTTTGGGTTGATCATTCCTCTCGTGTGTCTCCTTGTTTGCATTATAACTTTTCGTTTGTATTTTCGGAGTCATACGGAGGCCTCACGGAGAGAGAACTTTTCCTTGCCTCGAGCCAAGATCCACCAGGAAGATCTTATCAAGGCGGCTACGATCATCCAAATACGCTCGCTGCCTTCGTTCGTTTGTTTAGATTTGCAATCCGTGTGCCCGTTACGCAACAGGCCCGCTCTCAAGTTTCAAAACCTCTGAGCCAATGAGCGAAATAATATTTGTGCACTTGCCGGGAGTCACCTCAGTTGAAATGCCTTTTTCCAAGCGGGGTTTGTGGACCACACTTGATGGACTAAAATAGTACAAATATTAATACGCCAAATGATAAACATGGTCTCTTTTTGAGTGAACATCGGATTCCGCACTAACCTGAATTTTGGTAGCAAAGAAGTGATATATATATATATATATATATATATATATATATATATATATATATATATATATTTTTTTTTTTATATTTTTTTAAAGGTTTTGATGGCATGTTGTAGCGTTTGCAGAATGTGCTGCTTGGACACAAGAAGACAAGTTTGTTTGTTTTTTTTTGTCCTTTTTCCGACTAAAACCTTTTTTCAAATGTTCAACAATCATTTGAAAATAGCCAACGATCATTTTGCTTCCACGACTGAGCATGTTCTGTCGCTTGTTGTATTGACACAATGTCACGATTCTGACATATATGGAGCGAGAGGATTTGTTTGTGTTCTTTGGCGCCAACTTGATTTTGCCAAATGTAAGAAGAATGGAGGAGGACGTGTTGTAGAAGGAAACACGGAGAGTCATTCCTTCACGTCTTGACTCTTTTGGGTTGTTTTGGCTTGACTGGGTCAAGAATGTTTCCCTGAGTGAAAATATTGTTCCTGATTGGCTTTGTTGTGGCAGGCTACAACAGAGGAATGTGGAGTTTTTGATTGTGCCGGATTGTGGCCCGGTTGTGGGAGGCAAAACTCGGTGACCTTCATTTTAACTTCTGCCCCATATTGTTTAGGCCACTGGCTCAAAGGTGAGCAAGATTGTCTCCAAATTGTGCAATAAAAACTTACAGGTGTTTGTTTTTTTTTTTTTGCCCAAAGTGTGGGGGGGCCCCTCCAGTCTATAGGATTGTGAAAACCGGACTCGGCATTGGTGGAGCAGTGCAAGAGGTATGATAAGGCTGGGCTCACTTGCATGACTGATTTCAGCAAGACGAAAACTCTACCAAAGTGCAACCTTTTCAACAATTCAAATAAATAGACCAGCGGTTGTCAACAGCGCAACTCTTCAAATCGTCCTCGGGTTGAAATGTCACACTCTGGTCACTTCAGTTGGTGTTCTGAATCCGCTACCTGACGCACGCGGTGGGCCAGCGAGCCGTGCGAAACACGGGAAAATGCCAGCTTTGACGGCCAGTGCGAAAAAGGCTTCCGCTTATCACCGAAGCACTGCAAGGCTACGCTATCACCGTCGTGCAAAACATGCAGCGACGCCTTCAACAGCTTGTCTTGACTTAATACAAGCAAAGCTAATCTTCCTCAAGAGCTGGCTGAAAGAGGAGAAGAATTCCACTTTTATTTTGTGATCATTGAATCGCACTAGGCAGCTCACCCGTGATGCTCATGAAGAGAAAAAAAATGCCATGGCCCACATTGCAACATTTCAGACGCATATATTATGCTAGAATTACAAATCGAACTTTATATCAAGCTGTTGGTCTGTTAACCCAAATTGACAAAAAACGTGTTTGGCTTCACACGTGCATGCTATGCCTTTGACACGTTTTGCACTCTTTCCCAGCCAAGTGTGCATATGCATGTGTTCAAGCTGTTATCTAGGGCGTTATTCCGCAACACCTACCGGCGTGTCAACACCTGCACCTTGGGGCGGGGGGCAGGGGGGCTGGCGGGGGGGCTTTAGGCCGACGCGTGAGCTTTGGCAGGTTCTGGGTTTTGTGACGCTCTCTAAACGAGCATGTGAGCAGACTGTAATAATCGGCACATATGCACACAAACACACAGCGGCTATTTTTAGGAAAGACTCGCACTTTTATGCTTCACTCGTCATTGTTTGTGCAGTTGGGGGTAAGGGGGTGTTTGCACTGGGGCAAGAGTGGGACATTAACAAAAGGACAAAGAACACTGGTTCGTTCGTTTAGTGCTTCACAATATTTTTTGTGGCATAATCATCTTTTTATTTTTTTGTTCCTTTATATGCTAACACTGGTTGGTAATGCTAATCTGTGCTAACACCGCGGCTTTGTTTAGCTTTTGGCTTTGACGCATTTGTGCTTTCGGGTAGTAAGTACACTGTAGGGTTAATGATCGTGACCGTTGGATTTCCCATTCCCGTTGTTGCCTATGGTACCACGGTTTCGTAATTGGACGTGTCTGGTTGTTATGAGACAGTGAGGAAACGTAGTGGTTCCCCGGTGGAGGTCAGTGGGTAACCTGTCGATGGCCTCATCTTGGAGTCACAATGCGGCAACATAATAAGACACAATATTGCGTGTTTTCGGATATGTGAGAGAGAGAGAGAGAGAGAGAGAGAGAAAATAAGGTGATGACCACTGACACATTCCTGTGTGCTTTTATGTGCGTTGGATCCCATCCAGCTGGAACATAGCGGTACGGTGTCAAAAGAGCATCGCGTCTCAACATGCAGGCAGCACTCCCCCCCCCTCCCCTCTCTTGTTCTGATCGCCGTTCCCTGTTTTCCTGATCCCACATTAGAAGCTGTCTAGTCTCTCTGCAAATGATTGAGCAAATTCGTAATCCTGTGGGGTTCATATGAGATACTGAAAGACTCCGTGGCCTGCCGCCAGGGGCCTTCCAAGCCTCATCTGCAAGCGAAAACACTATCAGGAGCACAGACCGACACTTACAACTTGAATGAAGTGCTAATCATTTATTTCCTATTTCTTTTGTCTTCGTTTCATCGTTTTGTCTTGGCCCTGCAGCTTCGTGGGTTTATTCTGATTTTATTTTTTTTTTTTTGTCCGACCAGATTTCAAGTTCGATGTGGAAACAAGGGTCCATTAAGTTGGACCAACCACTGGAATCTCTTATATATTTTTTTATTGTACTGGTAAAATTTATTGTGCCATACAATGAGCTACTATTACTGACCAGGCATAAATTTTGCAGCATGCTCAGTTGTTTCAGCAGGTCAGTGTGAACAGAAATTATTTCCAAACATAGACTCTTTTCTCACCATTCAATGAGATGCCGCGAGCAGTTGTCGGCAGAAAATATCATTCTGCTGGATTGTATTAATCAATACTTTCGGTCCAGAGTGGCTCCCCACTGTCCCGCTTTGTATTTTCACGCCACTCGCTCGTTCAGATCTTTTGAGAGGTTTTTGGTCTGGCTGGGCCATTCGATGGGCTCGTAAACTTAAAAGGCAGCCGTAAAAAGTTAGTAGCTTCCCCCTTAATGGAGAACAACAGCTGTTGGAGTCAAGCTGCGGCCGTGATCATGATCATGTGTCCGAGGAGGGAATCCTACCAAATGTCCTGACGCTGGACAACCAATGAAACGACATAAGAGAGGCTGATTTGTGAACCGTTACACCACCCGTGGCAAATCAATCAAATTCTTTGGAATTACAGTTTCCCCAAAATGACCATTTTGTGAGCTTCAGCCCTGTCATCTTCCACCGAACTCAAATGACTCGAGATTTGAGCACGCAGGGGGTCCGCTTCCGACAATCATGCGGGACTATTGCCTAAAATATCCAAGGAGGGGAGATTCCCGACACATGGCAAAAAAAACGCACACAATGTGTTGCACCAGCTGCGGCCAGGGGCTCCCATTCAGGTTCCTGTAATACAATGGCTCATTATGTCGAACCCACCCCGCACTCGCATACAATGGGGCAGTTTCAGGCCATCAGATTAGCAGCGACTGACCCCCTTCCCCACCCTGGAGCGACTTCCTCTTTCCTTCCAAACCAATCGAAATGCAGGCTAGGCGTCAAATGTAACGTGAAACCTGGCGGGATGGCGTGGGGGTCGGGAGGGTGTTGGTGGGGGATTGTGTGGGGGGGTCTTGGCACAACACTTCAAACCTCAGGCACAGGGAGGGGAGGGGTGCAGCAGTATCAACAGCCCCCACTCTCCCACACAAATCGTCCCAGTCTCGACTTGCACTGTTTGCAAACACCAGCTGCCACATGCAGGCCGCACCAAGACTAATACCGAGACTTTGCCGACTTTGGGACATCCATTCCGGGATCGTATCGATGGAATGATCATTCAATTTTAACAAAGTGTTACTGCTCCAAGGCTGTCTTTCCCGGGGCTTCTCGGATGATGCAGTGTGTGCTCTCCTTCCTCTCCCCCCAGCTCAGCTCCGGATCCTCCTGCAGCTGTGAGGTCGGCCCCGACGGCACCAAGAAGAAAAAGTCCAAGAACCTGTAAGTGAACCCGCGGCTTCTCTCCCGGTGGTGCATGTACGCTCCTGCCTTTTGCTCTCCTTTGATTCACGCAGTCGTCGGCAAGCATGTCATACGTCTGCAAAGGCCTCACCAAATCTGGATTTTGTTCGACACCGTTATCGCGACCCGATTCCTGCCAACATGTGAATTTTCCAATGTCAACACAAGAAATCACTTCAATGCCCAACATGGCCTTGAATTGGTTACGAGCAATTGTGAATGGGACATTGAGTGGGAACTGTCTGATATGTAAATCTCGATACTACCAATGGCCTAATCAACTAAATCCCGGATCTCTGCAATGGACAAGGTTCAATCCGTGCCCCGCCAAAAACTGAACTGTGAACCCAAATCACCTCTATCAAGACCCGCAATAGAAAGTGATATTTTATTCCTTGTGTCACAATTTCACAAAGATATTTAGAAAGTCGGATATGTGGACCACGACAGTACATATTAAATAAGCGAAGAAGAAATTCTGCATCTGGATCTTAATGAATTGCTAAACGATGGGCGAAGACTGTGTGTGTGTGTGTGTGTCGCCAAATGTGTGCCTCACATTTTCAACTGTGTGTGAAACTGTGTGTGTGTGCGCGCGTGTGCGTGTTGACGCCTCAGTAATTCATCAGCTGTTGAATGAACCTTTTCACACCCCACTTCATCAAGACCAAGGCACTTTTACACTCAGTCAGGGCAATAAAAGCTGCTCCGAGTGGCAGCTTTGTAGCTCCATGTGCTCTCCTTCTTGTCCATAAAACTTCTTAGATTAAGTGATTAAGATTCCACCCCCCCACCCACCCACTCACCCACACACAACCACCACCACCACCTTCAAGTTGTGGAAGCAGTTCTTTTTAGGGGTTTGAGATGAACACATTTTGTGATTTGAGGGTCTGACAACAACTCGTTGGGTCGTCATAATTAGCATTAGCGCTCATGTGAGCATTCCCATGAGAATAAAGTGTTTGAAAGTGAAATGTTTAAAACACTTGGTCATTTTTTTCCATTCCAGTATTCAGTTTTCAGATATTTTTGGGCCGTTGAGCACTGACGTTTGCCGACTCGTGCTTTCAAGTCACGCTGCAATTTTTTCTTCGACCATTGCAAATTGGATTCTAGTTTTTGGAGCATGTAAATAAATTCCTTGCAAAATGTGGCCGGTTTCTTGTCCTGTTTATGCATGCTTGTTCATATTAGTTGAAGAATTTGCGTCATTGAGCGTCCTCTTTCAGCATGCTTGATAATATCATTTGGAGAATTTGCGTCATTGAGCGTAACCGTCCTTTGTTATTAATTACCTGATAAATTACGTCTCATGCTTGTACAGCGCTTCGCTTGTCTCCATCTGAATATTCTTCTTTATTCTTTGTGCGCGATGCAATGTGGCTATATGTAGACATATCTTATGATACGGTAAATATAGATCGGTTCTTATACGTACGCCTCGAGGAAATGAAATCCTCCAGATGTGCGCGGTCCGCATCATGTTCAGAAATAGAAACGGGACGTGTATCGGTACTGAGGCACGTGTGCATGGGGCAGGGATGCTTGTCTGATTCATTTACGGCTTTGAGAGGCCAGTTACATGTGACAGTACATTACATAGTGATGGTGATAATAAGCCCGACTCCCCGCGGGCGCTTGCGTATGTCATCCATCGCTCATCCGTTGTTTCCAGGATAAAGCTATTGAGAAGGGCTTTGATCTTTCATCCAAAGTATTTCAAGACAAAGGAGGAGGAGACATCCGCTTGGGTGATGGTTTTCTTTGTTGTTCTCCTTGTGTTTCTATTCAAAAGCCCTCGCTGACGTGGTTAGGCTATCACGTGCCTCTCATTTGCCAATTAAGAGTTACTGTACAAGTACAAAGTCTTGATCTGGACAAATGTCATCATTGCTGGTGACGGAAGAATAGCCGACGTGAAATGCATTTTGTTTGTCTGTGTAATGTGACCTGGAAATAATACTTGATCACTTTGCAGCATAATCACTGCCTGCAAAAGTCGACCCAACTATAAATATATTTTTTGTTATTTAAACATGGACACCTCAAATAAAATGGCCACTGAAACCGGTTGATTTATTAATACCCCCGGCGATGGGCATTCCGTCAGTACTTTTTCTAATGCTGGGACAGGAGTGTGAAGTTTAACACTCGTTGCACACTTGGCCTACCCTGTCGGGTTAAAAATAATTACTCTCCAACAGATATTTTACAGCTCACACCAGCTGCCGGCATTGACATTACCGACGTGAATATCAGATTATAGCATGCGCAACCACATCTTCCAGTCAAAGTCATCTTAAGCTTGTCGTCTGTCGGTTTTGTCCGTCAGCTCGGCTAACATCGTAGTCGGTTGGTTGTCTTGATTGGTAGGTCCGTGGGTCTTGTAGTTGGGTTTGGTGCTCACACCTTGACGGTGACAGCGCGAGGACCCTCAGGTGAACCTCCGCTGAGGCGTGTGAACAACTCCTCAACTTGGGTGGCCAGCAAGGTGATCGCATTATGGACTTCCGTAAGCGCGGTCTCCTGCTGCTCAACCAGTTTCCCTTGGCTGGCCAAAGCTTGAACAATCGTATCCGTGTCTACGGGATCCATGGTCAGATTATTCTGTTTAGCGTTAGGAATAATCCGAGCTCCAGCTCCTTCGTTCTTAAAAAAAAAACAACAACAACAACAACAATACTAATGTGTTGTTAGTGTCTGACATACGCTGAGCAGAGCCATCCAGGCTCAGTGGAAGGAATCTATCCACTCTAAACACACAGAGGCGATTGAGTGTCCGCCTCCTGACTCCGGGCGCTATAAAGGCTTCTGCTAGAGCCTCCAGTGGCCAAGAGGAATGTGATTGCCAAATAACCCTGCACCCTTGAGCTTACATGCCGTCACACCAAAAAAGTCTTTGCCCATGTTTCCCATCGCGGTCGATTTCTCGGAGAAGTACCTGGAACGGTAAGAACGAGGAATGCGTTTGTGTGTGCGTGTGTGTTTAAGCATGTTGCAGGAATTCTAAGCTTGGCTCAGAAGCTACGTGACCCCACCGTGGATCTCATTTGACCGTCTCAGGCAGAGGGAGAATTCACCAGCGAGGCCTTCGCGGCTATTTTGTACAGAAAGCTGCTTTGACTTCGAACTGGAGACCTTTTATTAATATCATCATATCAACCTGGATTTTAAGAATAGGACATGCACATGGTATGTGTGAGTGTGCGTGTGCCCCGAGGAGGCTGAGAAAATAGAGCGCTTCCTTTTAGGTGCCAATCGAGGGAAAGTCGCGCGACACGTGGCTGCGTTGGGATATTTATGGATACAATTAAGGACAATTCCCCTTTTCACCGTTCTTCTAGGAATATTACAGTGGCCTTCTTTCCGCCGTGATTAGATTTCTATGCGGACAAACACACTTTCCGCAGTGCCTCTTGACTGCTTTCGGCAGCATACGGCAAAGAACGGGACATTCAAGTGGCACTAAGCCACTACGCTGGCACAAACAAACATGGACAGGATTTGAGTGCAGGGTCACGTGCTCAGCCTTCTGTCAATAAAGGCTACGTTTGCATGACAGCGATCTTGGAACAGCTGCAAGGTTTTGGCTCTGGTGGCTTCATGTTGTTAATACATATTCCAGGCTAGTAGTTAGCGCTGAGAATCAACAATTCGTTCTTTTGGAACCAAGATGGGCAGAATTTGTCTCCGGTAGTGCAGGCTACCCTCATATCATCATTTGATTTCGAGGAGGAGAGTCAAGGTCATTGGCGGAGATAAACATTTTTGTGTATTGTGTTGTGTTGGTCATTTCAGTTCCATGGCTTGTACTTAACCTTGATGTTCTTTTTCCCCCCATATTTTTTTTATTGCAAACTTAGAAACAAAATGTCCCATCATCAAACTCCAAGTGCTCGACATTAGCCGTTCCAACTCTATTTTGAGTCGTGTATTTTTGTTGCAGTATATGGACAAGCTGCTATGAAAGCGAAACCAGATGTGCCGGCCATCTTTGTTGTCAATGCCGACGCTAAACGCTGCTTTTGTCTTCCGCTTCTTCGCATGGATGGCAAAACAGCAAGAGTGTGGTTTTGAAAAACTTCCGCTTCGACACTGGCTTTCGAGGCGCTGTTGTCACGTCAACAAACAGGCGAAGGGACGGAAAGTTTCAATCTGGTTTGAGTTCCCCGCAGCGTCGTGTAAACAAAAGCACTCCGGCATTTGTCATTTTCGACTTCACCGCCGTGCTACGCCGTCATCGACTGCGAGCCTCTCCCGGGGAGTGCGGCCTACTTTGCACGCCGCCATTAGCGCAGCTAATGTGAGTCAAGCAAGTAGGGAATACAAAGCCGTCAGATAATTGTGGAAGCCCGCTCAGACCCTAAAGGCCACCGTCCAGCGTCACGACACGGACGGGCGTTTGGAAAATACGATGGGCCAGCGGGGGTTGAAATGTCAGGATGTACTAATATCATCATTGCGAACAAGCCATGTTCCAGCCGTAAAACAGATTAAGCTAATTGCATGGGTGTTGTTTGAAATCAGATGACGATACAGCTATTTTTGGCCACTCGGCTGGAGAGATGACAACAACAAAAAAACTGAAAGGCTTGAATGCGAGGATATGTTAAAATGGGGGCTTGGGGAAACGGCCATCAGTGTATTGAGACTAGACACTAAAAGCTCTTGAACAAGTACTCATTAGCTGTGCTGATTTGAGTTTGGATTATCACATGCGTCATTGCAGGTTGCAGTCTAACTTTTCTACGTACGGAAGGTTTTACAATACAGGGATAAATGCAAGTATGCCCTAAAAAGTGACCAAAAGGGCATTTGTTTAGCTCCAGAACTTTACGTTTGACCATTCCGTTCTGCTTAACATAGTGGGTAGTAGCGGGTTATGTGGTGAAGCTCTTTTGTATCATTGATACTTTTTTAGTTTGGATGTGCAAAAAGTGTGAATCTTGGAGTCGAATAATTACCCGATTGAGTAGTGTGGATTCAGAGTTTTTCTGCGTTTGGAAAAATAGTAGGATGCATTTGATCACTTTGAGCCATGGGCCCCAAATGGCCCATTTTGGAACACTTTAACTTCTTTCACATCTTAAGTGAGGCATAAAAACACCAATAATGAGGTCAAATTAGAATTTTTTTGCCCCCCCCCCCCCCATTTCCGATCAAAGTCAACAATGACCCGATTCTCTGATGTCTCTGAAAGATAATTTTGAGTGATTATCCAATGCAGTGGGGGTGTGCAAAGTGTTTTTCCCCCCTCCCTCTCAGATCTGATGAGGAAACGGTCCGGTTGACAGGATTAAGCCTGTTCAATATTCCATCCATCCGTCCATTATCTGAACCGCCTAATCCTCACAAGGGTCGCGAGCATGCTGAAGCCTATCCCAGCTGATTTAGTAGGCGTGGTACACCCTGAAGTGGTTGTCCGCCATTCGCACACATTGACAAACAACCATTCACGCTCACACGCACACCTCGGGACAATTTCGAGTAATCCATTTACCTGCAATGCATATTTTTGGGAATGTGGGAGGACCCGGAGAAAACCCACGCAAGCACGGGAAAAAAGTGCAAACTCCACACTAGGGAGGCCGCAGCCCAAATCGAACTCTGCACCTCTGCACTTATGTGCCGATGGATGGATGGATTGATGGATGGATGGGAAGCTGCATAGTAGTGGGCAATAAAACTGAAATTGTGCAATATCTGTTGACAGCCACATGATGGCAGGACAAAGGCACATTGGATTCGCTCAAAAGTCATGACATCATGCTCGCGCCCTTCCCACATAGGCACCGTCAAGCGGGTCCTAATGGTAAAGTGAAATGCATCTTATCTTAAGACTAAAATAAGAAGTCTACTTTTTGTTGGGCCAGCACAATATTTTCAAGGCACAGTAGATTGAGTTAGAGAGAATTACAGTGCAAAAAAATAAAAAATAAATAAATAAAGATGAGGCTGCTCTTGTGTTATGAGTTAGTTTGACAGCAAGAGGTTTTATTATTGGTGGAAGAGAAAATGCCTCAGGCTGACAAGTGCGAGTTGTTCGCATCGGAGTGCCCGCTTGTTTCCACAAAAGAGAGAGAAACAGCCCCAGCCTGCATTTCACATCATTCATGCGGCACCATGAGAATCTTTTCAATCGACCGATGAGTCATTGCCGCGTGTGTACGTGCGTGTGTGTGTGTGTGCCTCTGCAGCGACATTGGGGTCTTGCTTCAGATTAGGAGAGACAGGAGAGGGAATTGATTATGAAATTGGTTTCAAAGGAAAGGTTGAGGCTTCACAATTAAGAATATTGATTTACATCCAGTGCAGTTGTATCACTTGCATATTCATATCATTAACCCACGTGGCACATTCACTCCCTTGAATTAATCAACAAATATGCTTGTTATCTGACCACGATTCTTATTCATGGTTTGGCAAAAAAGCTGCTCTCATTCACACGTTTGCCGTCGGTGTCCTCAAATGAAATGAATGTCCACGTACGTACATACAGAAGATCATCTTGGTTGACGTCATTCCCGACATACAGTATTTCGAGGAAACCAACCGCGTGCGATGTAAGAAAAAAAAAAAAAGAATAATCTCACAGCAAACAATGTCACACCCAGTTTCTGCCATATTTACTGTTTTTCATTTCACCTTTTTATATTTATTACCTGCAACCATTTTACTTCCAAGCATTTGCTTTATTAGTACTGCCTTAGGGTATGTTAGTGATGGAAGGAAATTGAGAATCCAGTGTACGTTACTCAAGTGCATCGATGAGACGGTTCTTTGCAAAAGGCTGTCGCCAACTACTGGTCTGGCATGCATATTACATGGTTTTTGCATTTCTGTTTGAAAATTGATTGTTCTGTTGTGATTGTGAAAAAAAACAGTATTACTGCACTAAATCAGACAATTCCCTTGACTCTTGCATTGGTTATTGACAAACCATGTTAGATAAAAGAATGCACGTATTGAAGTGGAGACCGTAATCTGGAACCTGTACACAGACCTGTTTCCTGTTCTGCCTAAATCGGTATCCCACACACGCAGATAATGTAAAATGTTATCACACCTGATTACCATTCAGACTCACAACAATGTGGATGTGCATTTCTGAAGGCCAACCATCTATTTGTGGAAGTCCGGCATCTTTATTTGATCTCCCATCCACCCACTGCGAACCCGATGGGGGTTTTAGGTCGGTGGTAGAAGGACGGTTGGCAGCCGAGCGTCCGCGCTGCACTATTAGCAGACCTCCCAACTCACAGTGGAAATCAAAAGCAGGGACTCAGGAAATGGGTGTTGAGTGAGGTCACATCCCAATTACGGCGCATGTGCTTCAGGTTGGGAAAAGCCAGGACATGTACCGTGGGATTAGGAGAATGTGCACATTTCCGTCGGAGGCCTCTGGGAGCGTTATACCTTGTGATGAGCATGTCTCTCTCTCTCTCTCTCTCTCTCTCTCTCTCTCTCTCTATCTATGACGGGGGTGTGCGTTAAGGAGGGGGGGTGGAAGTTGAAGCGGGCCTGATGGGCGGTCAGGAGCACTTTTGAGATGCAGCGGATGAATTTTGGGGGTCGCCGAGGCCTTGGCCCTAGGGGTCAACTCCCTCTCAGCATCCCCTCCGGGCGCAGAGAAGAATGGCATGATCAAACCAAAGGAGTGAGGCTTGAGTCTCTCTCCTCCTCCTCCGACACTTTGGCTCAGTCCCTGCCGAGGAACCTGCCAGGGGCACATCTACAGTGGAGAGTTTTTCTTTTTTTGGGGTTAGATAAACCATTGACATGAGAGACTAACTGCAAGTGACAACACGCCTTTTCGGAATATCCTGTTTTACCAACCCTGCGCAGCTGCCCGAAGACGACGATGTATGCGCGCCTTTATTTTCCTTCATCTTCTCCCGCTGCGTGTGTGGCTTAGATTTTGCATCGACTGGATTTTACAACACTGGATTGGGACTCGGACCCGGGTTTTGGGAAATCTTTTGATTCTTCTTATCTTCTCCAAACAGGGCCAAAGATATGAAGAACCGCTTGGCTTTCCTACGGCGGAGGAACGAATCTCCGGGAAGCAACCCAGCCGGAAAGTTGGACAAAACCATGAAGTCAGTCAAGTAAGTGGCCTCTTCCTGTCTATGCGTGTGGGTGGTGTGAGCCACATTTCCGGGTCTGGACTTGACTGCTGATGACCTGACGGTCGTCTCAGGAATATACTTGTGTGCACCGTTGAAAGGGAGGCACCTTCGACTCGATAGAATTGTTTTCAGTTGTAATTTAAGCTTGAAATGAACTCCTTGTTTCATGCATTACAATAAATGTACTTTAGAATGCAAATATTTCTTGGGCTGAGTGGAGGGGTTGGCGGGGGGTCGGAGGCGGGGCGGGGGTGCAAATCCCAATCCCAATATACATTTCCCTTATTTGACAGTGAAAATTCCTTCTCCTGAGATAATGAAGAGATTCCATTGATTGTATTTCTGGCAAGTGAGTAGTCACCTTGCCAAAAAGTGACTAAACATTAGTGGTACACAGAGGGTCAAAAATAAAACAATTAAAAATCATTAAAACTTCTTAATATTAATTTCAATTAAAACATGTAATAGACATGAACCCTGTTCAGAATTTTTCCTCACCTCGTGTTGCATATTAGGCACAATCATTTCCTGAATTTTAATCTTGAGTCCTAAGAAATCGATCTGTCTATCTGACGGCATGCTGGCAGGCCATTTAAACTCTCATCAGTTTTCCAAACTCAAAACCATAATTTTCCTTCAAAATGACAGTCTTCTCTCCTCCGTTCCAAACGTTGCATCGCATTGTGTCAGACCAGGTATATGAAGGTAGTTTGCGTCTCTATTGTAAATAAACCCTCCAAAATTGCAGTCTACTCTATTTTGCAAAGCCATTTCCTTATCGGCGAGGTCGTTCACGTTAAAGCAGTATTTCACATTGTTCCAGACGCAAGTAGCATGTAAATAACTGGTCATTACAGAGACAGAGTGTCTGCTGGGTTCGCCAGATAAGACGTGTGCCTCTTCATGCAGTAAAAGAGAGTATGAAACGCAGTGTTCCTGTGGCTGAGGGAGGAGGGCGCTCAAACCAAAACATTCCTCCATTGGCTATTGGAAGCCCCTCCCATCCTGCCTCCCTGACTCCATTCATTAGGATTATAAAAAGCTCCCCCGGCGGAGTCAAGCAGAATAGACTCATGGCTCTCTCTGCTCTCGCCACTCACAAACTTGAAACCAGCGCGCGAGCGTATTAAGACACGGACTGCAGTGACAAGCAAGGAAGGAAGGAAGCAGCATTTGGGCTCACTTTTGTGGCACGGTGCTTCTGGCGAATGGGTCACACCATGAGAAATCTAGCAGAGATGGGCTTACTCAAGAACCGCTCTGCCTTTATCTGCAGGCCCACCCCGGAGGATGCGCTCAAATGGGGGGACTCGCTCGACAAGCTGCTGGGGCACAAATGTAAGTGTCTTCAAAATCTTCCTCTTGGGCTCTGCCGTCTCTTCGTGTATGCGGTTGGGCGTGAGGACGTGGAGGGGTGAGGGGTGGAGCGGATCAGAAGCATGCATCATCAACACAAACACATGGACATAGCCTTTGGCCACCAAGTTAATCCCCGACACCCCCCTCTAAGAAGCACAGGATGACTCCTTACTTGTGTTCCACCAGCGTCAGTACTGATCAAAGCTGAGTCGCTGACGTAAATCCATTGCTACATCTGCTCCTCATCCCGCATGTAAATTCCTCTCTTTTTCCGCGGAGTGAGGTAAGACTCCAGCCCGCCTTGTGCTCGTGCTTATCAAGCTTCTCGGCCGGATCCATGGGAACGGAAAGGTGCAGACGGGGAGGTGTGGGCAGATTGGGCTTCCTGACATTCTCTCTGGGAGATGCAGCCTTCCTCAAATCATTAACTCAGCTCTGAAAAGTCCACCAGCTGCATTTGGCTGCAGTCGGGTGGTTGTAAAACACGCGTCTTTGTACGAGGTCGCTCGTGCAGGACAAGGGCAAATAAAAACCAGTTTTTGGTCTGGGGCTGGGGTGGGGAGGTTAGTGCAAATACTGAGTATGATCCTACATTTTGGGGTAAGTGGGAGAACTGTTCTGCAAGACCGAGAACCAGGTCCTGACTTTCCAGCTTTTGGTGTCTTATTGTAGGTGTTGGATTGCGTAAAATTTGCAATCGTGCAAACCAATCTGCAAGTCCCCCTTCCGCAGTTTATGAGGTGTCATTTTTGAGGGATTTTAGTCCTTAAAATTAGACCCTGTGGTCCAAACTTCGCCATATTTTCTTACTTTAGGCGTTTTAGTATAAAGCATGGAGTTTTACAAATTGGTAGTACCGTTCGCTGTGACTCAATAGCAGGTTTATGGGGTCTAGCATTCGCTGTCAATTTTGGCACCTCATTTTTTGGAGGTGAGGGAATTTAGTGTCAAAAGCCTGCCATTGCCTAGCCGCGTTGAACATCGCGGGGGTTTAAAGTCTCACTTTAGGGGATTGAGTACAAATCTTCACCATTCTGCAAGTACTGTATTAGGTCTGTAATTTTGGAAGACTGCTTTCTTTGTTGTCGTTTTATTCCAAGCACATGACTGGAAACAGCAGAGCTATATTTGGGCTCAAGGAGCGTTGTCATGGCGCCCCCACTCAACGCTCTCTTTTGTGTATAGTCCACATCATCATCATCATCATCATCATCGTTTCTCCCTCCCTTCGCTCTGCTCTCCTTCAGATGGTCTGGCAGCCTTCAGAGCGTTCCTGCGCACTGAGTTCAGCGAGGAGAATCTGGAATTTTGGCTGGCCTGCGAGGAATACAAGAAGATTAAATCGCAATCCAAGATGGCCTCCAAAGCGAAGAAGATCTTTGCGGAATACATCGCGATCCAGTCGTGCAAAGAGGTGAGGAGGAAGAAAGACGCAAGTATCCGCCGGAATTGTCTGTCTGCTTTCTATGAACATCCCGTCCCGTCTCTTCCGATCCAGGTGAACCTGGACTCGTACACGCGGGATCACACGAAGGACAACTTGCAGAATGTGACGCGCTCCTGCTTTGAGCTGGCGCAAAGGCGGATATACGGGCTGATGGAGAAAGACTCATACCCCCGTTTCTTGCGCTCAGAACTCTATTTGGACTTGATAAACCAAAAAAAGGCCAGCGCCACTTCGACGTCCTCTTCGTCATAAGAGGCAAAACTATTCTCCCTAGAGAAGAAAGAGAGCGTGTTTGGGATGCCAAGTTTCTTCTGTCTTGCCTTGTTTTTTTTTTCTTTTTAAGTCTATCGTCCTGTTTGCTCTAAACGTCTTGTTTGTTTTTGGGTGGTCGCAGGAAAGCTACAGGCACCGCAAAGGAATGTGGTTAACTCCTCGAGTGGATGGACTGTTTGCTAAAAACACGAAAAGGAAAAAGGCTCGAATTGTGGGGAGAAGCCGAGTGCTTGTCAGATGACGTGGGGGTTTTGGAAAAAAAAAACAAAAAACAAACCTGCAGACACGAAGACAGGCCGGTACTGTTTGTCACTTTTTATTTTCTCGCCTCCTCATCCATTTGTTTCCTCGACAACGTCCACGGCGAAACCACGTGCGAACTGTTGGTACGACCGAACCCCCCCCTTCCCCATCTTCGTTTCCATCTCGAAGAGAACCGTCGCTTTGTTTCAGCCTCATCGAGTACCCGTCTCAATGACTGAAAGCAACAGGAACAAAGAATGCGCACGGATGGACTTATTTTAAGACTTGAAAAGTCGTACTGATGGCAAGATCAAAAGGACTCGAGAACGAGAGGAGAAGCCAAATGCCGTTTTCCTTCAACCGCACACGTAGCTGATAAACAAGGCAACGCATCTCTCAGGACATGGCTTCAATTTCCTTGATCGCCGTTTTGGTTTCCAGGCTTCACAACTTGCACTCCCGTACTTATACTGAGCAATACGCAAAAAGTATCTTGGAAAACTTCACTTTGCCTATTTATTTAGAGTACCACGGTAACTGGCTGGACACCTACAAAAGCTCTCGGCTCAAAGCTTTCCTCTTAACCACCAGACAGGTCCGATGCTGTCTTGAATTTAAGTGCAATATTTTTATTTTCATGTTTTATTATTATTAATATTATTATTATTATTGTTCATTTATTTGGATTTTTTTTTGGGGGGGGGGGACAAGCGGCTTTAGCTCTCGATGAACTTTATATGTTAGGAGAGGAAAATTAGAGCTCTAAGTTTTACTTAACAGTGAAAAACTCTCAACAAGCCTATAAGTTGTTTCATGGATCGAAAGCAAGTCATGATTTTAACTGTGTGTTTGCCCCCCGGCAGCGGGCCGCCGGGAACTTTATGGTTGTACATATAATTCTTTAAGAAAACGATGTGATAAAAGATGCAAAAAAAAACCAACAAAAAAAAACGGAAGCGACCGGAGGTTCCCACTGATTGTGAAAGTGGGATTCAGCTGTACTTATGTAAATAAAAGAGACTCCAAAAAAACTATAAGATGACATGTAATGTTGACGAGTAACAAAATAGTTGAAATGAGCAAGAACCGTGTTGGCCCTTTTCTCTCTCTCTTTCTCTCTCTCTCTCTCTCTCTCTCTCTCTCTCTCTCCCTCCCCCGGTCATACATAATAACACTGCTTGTAAGACGTTTTACGAATGCATTTGATCATTTCCACTCTTTACAAGTCAAAATGCGTCTTCTGTGATATCACGTGAAAACAGTCGATTGCATCTGGTGTCAATGCTAATGATAAATAAAACGATCAGCTGACCAAGTCGACCAGGTGTTGTCCCTGTAACAATTTTTCTTTTTTTTTGGTTTGTTTGGTTGGTTTTGCAATGGCTGTCCTCGAGCTTCACAATAGAAGAAGCAACCACCACCAACAAAAACAACAGTAGCTCATTTAAGCTCGGAAAGACATTCGTTGCTTTGGAAATAATGTACAGTATGTCAAGGAGTGAATGGAGACCACTGACACGATTAGCAAGGCTGTTTCTCGAACAAGCATCAACTTTCTCTCAAAGCGTATAAACTCCCATCTATGCTAGCTATACATCTGGCTTTTTTGGGGGGGGTCGGGGGGGGGGTCACTAGCAAGTTGGGTATAGTTAAACATTGTAGCGATGACATGAGCTAGCATAGATAGCCAACGGCACGTACCCGACCCGGCTCCCTTCCAACAAGTAGCTCGGCGACTAAGCAATGCTTTGGTCAGATTTATTTGACATTGCATTGATGCCATGAGCACATCACAGGCTGACTTGATAATCTCGAGAGGCTTTAGATGAGGGGTGGTAAACGTAGGGCTTCGCAGGTCAGATCAGGCCCCGCAATCGGGTTGAATGAGGTGAGTTGGGAACGTATGAAAAAAAAGTCCGGCCCAATTGAATTTTAGTTGTACGCAAGTAAGCCACAGCTCTAAACTTATTTCACTGCACTTTTCCCATAACCTCATTTCTTTTCATTTGGATCATGAAGTTGAATGAGATGATCATTCTTGGCTTGATAAGCTTTGCTTCCTTCCGCCCTTTCTCGAACTTGCACTTTATCATAGTGTGACATTCTTCTTGGTTTTTTCCCTTTTCTCCATTGTCCCCCCGCTATGATGAGGTTTTATTAGTTATTGTGTGCTTTTTTGAGACAAAAATCAAAAAAATGTAACAGACTATACAGCACTTCTGTACTTTATTTGGAAATCTTGTGTGTGTGTGTGTGTGTGTGTGTGTGTGTGTGTGTGTGTGTGTGTGTGTGTGTGTGTGTGTGGCGCTTCAAAAGTTTGAGAACAGCTGTGTCACGTCATTAAAACTTCTTAATATTAATTTCAATTAAAACATGTAATAGACATGAACCCTGTTCAGAATTTTTCCTCACCTCGTGTTGCATATTAGGCACAATCATTTCCTGAATTTTAATCTTGAGTCCTAAGAAATCGATCTGTCTATCTGACGGCATGCTGGCAGGCCATTTAAACTCTCATCAGTTTTCCAAACTCAAAACCATAATTTTCCTTCAAAATGACAGTCTTCTCTCCTCCGTTCCAAACGTTGCATCGCATTGTGTCAGACCAGGTATATGAAGGTAGTTTGCGTCTCTATTGTAAATAAACCCTCCAAAATTGCAGTCTACTCTATTTTGCAAAGCCATTTCCTTATCGGCGAGGTCGTTCACGTTAAAGCAGTATTTCACATTGTTCCAGACGCAAGTAGCATGTAAATAACTGGTCATTACAGAGACAGAGTGTCTGCTGGGTTCGCCAGATAAGACGTGTGCCTCTTCATGCAGTAAAAGAGAGTATGAAACGCAGTGTTCCTGTGGCTGAGGGAGGAGGGCGCTCAAACCAAAACATTCCTCCATTGGCTATTGGAAGCCCCTCCCATCCTGCCTCCCTGACTCCATTCATTAGGATTATAAAAAGCTCCCCCGGCGGAGTCAAGCAGAATAGACTCATGGCTCTCTCTGCTCTCGCCACTCACAAACTTGAAACCAGCGCGCGAGCGTATTAAGACACGGACTGCAGTGACAAGCAAGGAAGGAAGGAAGCAGCATTTGGGCTCACTTTTGTGGCACGGTGCTTCTGGCGAATGGGTCACACCATGAGAAATCTAGCAGAGATGGGCTTACTCAAGAACCGCTCTGCCTTTATCTGCAGGCCCACCCCGGAGGATGCGCTCAAATGGGGGGACTCGCTCGACAAGCTGCTGGGGCACAAATGTAAGTGTCTTCAAAATCTTCCTCTTGGGCTCTGCCGTCTCTTCGTGTATGCGGTTGGGCGTGAGGACGTGGAGGGGTGAGGGGTGGAGCGGATCAGAAGCATGCATCATCAACACAAACACATGGACATAGCCTTTGGCCACCAAGTTAATCCCCGACACCCCCCCCTAAGAAGCACAGGACGACTCCTTACTTGTGTTCCACCAGCGTCAGTACTGATCAAAGCTGAGTCGCTGACGTAAATCCATTGCTACATCTGTTCCTCATCCCGCATGTAAATTCCTCTCTTTTCCGCGGAGTGAGGTAAGACTCCAGCCCGCCTTGTGCTCGTGCTTATCAAGCTTCTCGGCCGGATCCATGGGAACGGAAAGGTGCAGACGGGGAGGTGTGGGCAGATTGGGCTTCCTGACATTCTCTCTGGGAGATGCAGCCTTCCTCAAATCATTAACTCAGCTCTGAAAAGTCCACCAGCTGCATTTGGCTGCAGTCGGGTGGTTGTAAAACACGCGTCTTTGTACGAGGTCGCTCGTGCGGGACAAGGGCAAATAAAAACCAGTTTTTGGTCTGGGGCTGGGGTGGGGAGGTTAGTGCAAATACTGAGTATGATCCTACATTTTGGGGTAAGTGGGAGAACTGTTCTGCAAGACCGAGAACCAGGTCCTGACTTTCCAGCTTTTGGTGTCTTATTGTAGGTGTTGGATTGCGTAAAATTTGCAATCGTGCAAACCAATCTGCAAGTCCCCCTTCCGCAGTTTATGAGGTGTCATTTTTGAGGGATTTTAGTCCTTAAAATTAGACCCTGTGGTCCAAACTTCGCCATATTTTCTTACTTTAGGCGTTTTAGTATGAAGCATGGAGTTTTACAAATTGGTAGTACCGTTCGCTGTGACTCAATAGCAGGTTTATGGGGTCTAGCATTCGCTGTCAATTTTGGCACCTCATTTTTTGGAGGTGAGGGAATTTAGTGGCAAAAGCCTGCCATTGCCTAGCCGCGTTGAACATCGCGGGGGTTTAAAGTCTCACTTTAGGGGATTGAGTACAAATCTTCACCATTCTGCAAGTACTGTATTAGGTCTGTAATTTTGGAAGACTGCTTTCTTTGTTGTCGTTTTATTCCAAGCACATGACTGGAAACGGCAGAGCTATATTTGGGCTCCAAGGAGCGTTGTCATGGCGCCCCCACTCAACGCTCTCTTTTGTGTATAGTCCACATCATCATCATCATCATCATCGTTTCTCCCTCCCTTCGCTCTGCTCTCCTTCAGATGGTCTGGCAGCCTTCAGAGCGTTCCTGCGCACTGAGTTCAGCGAGGAGAATCTGGAATTTTGGCTGGCCTGCGAGGAATACAAGAAGATTAAATCGCAATCCAAGATGGCCTCCAAAGCGAAGAAGATCTTTGCGGAATACATCGCGATCCAGTCGTGCAAAGAGGTGAGGAGGAAGAAAGACGCAAGTATCCGCCCGGAATTGTCTGTCTGCTTTCTATGAACATCCCGTCCCGTCTCTTCCGATCCAGGTGAACCTGGACTCGTACACGCGGGATCACACGAAGGACAACTTGCAGAATGTGACGCGCTCCTGCTTTGAGCTGGCGCAAAGGCGGATATACGGGCTGATGGAGAAAGACTCATACCCCCGTTTCTTGCGCTCAGAACTCTATTTGGACTTGATAAACCAAAAAAAGGCCAGCGCCACTTCGACGTCCTCTTCGTCATAAGAGGCAAAACTATTCTCCCTAGAGAAGAAAGAGAGCGTGTTTGGGATGCCAAGTTTCTTCTGTCTTGCCTTGTTTTTTTTTTCTTTTTAAGTCTATCGTCCTGTTTGCTCTAAACGTCTTGTTTGTTTTTGGGTGGTCGCAGGAAAGCTACAGGCACCGCAAAGGAATGTGGTTAACTCCTCGAGTGGATGGACTGTTTGCTAAAAACACGAAAAGGAAAAAGGCTCGAATTGTGGGGAGAAGCCGAGTGCTTGTCAGATGACGTGGGGGTTTTGGAAAAAAAAAACAAAAACAAACCTGCAGACACGAAGACAGGCCGGTACTGTTTGTCACTTTTTATTTTCTCGCCTCCTCATCCATTTGTTTCCTCGACAACGTCCACGGCGAAACCACGTGCGAACTGTTGGTACGACCGAACCCCCCCCTTCCCCATCTTCGTTTCCATCTCGAAGAGAACCGTCGCTTTGTTTCAGCCTCATCAGTACCGTCTCAATGACTGAAAGCAACAGGAACAAAGAATGCGCACGGATGGACTTATTTTAAGACTTGAAAAGTCGTACTGATGGCAAGATCAAAAGGACTCGAGAACGAGAGGAGAAGCCAAATGCCGTTTTCCTTCAACCGCACACGTAGCTGATAAACAAGGCAACGCATCTCTCAGGACATGGCTTCAATTTCCTTGATCGCCGTTTTGGTTTCCAGGCTTCACAACTTGCACTCCCGTACTTATACTGAGCAATACGCAAAAAGTATCTTGGAAAACTTCACTTTGCCTATTTATTTAGAGTACCACGGTAACTGGCTGGACACCTACAAAAGCTCTCGGCTCAAAGCTTTCCTCTTAACCAACAGACAGGTCCGATGCTGTCTTGAATTTAAGTGCAATATTTTTATTTTCATGTTTTATTATTATTAATATTATTATTATTATTGTTCATTTATTTGGATTTTTTTTTTGGGGGGGGGGACAAGCGGCTTTAGCTCTCGATGAACTTTATATGTTAGGAGAGGAAAATTAGAGCTCTAAGTTTTACTTAACAGTGAAAAACTCTCAACAAGCCTATAAGTTGTTTCATGGATCGAAAGCAAGTCATGATTTTAACTGTGTGTTTGCCCCCCGGCAGCGGGCCGCCGGGAACTTTATGGTTGTACATATAATTCTTTAAGAAAACGATGTGATAAAAGATGCAAAAAAAAACCAACAACAAAAACGGAAGCGACCGGAGGTTCCCACTGATTGTGAAAGTGGGATTCAGCTGTACTTATGTAAATAAAAGAGACTCCAAAAAAACTATAAGATGACATGTAATGTTGACGAGTAACAAAATAGTTGAAATGAGCAAGAACCGTGTTGGCCCTTTTCTCTCTCTCTCTCTCTCTCTCTCTCTCTCTCTCTCTCTCTCTCTCTCTCTCTCTCTCTCGGTCATACATAATAACACTGCTTGTAAGAAGTTTTACGAATGCATTTGATCATTTCCACTCTTTACAAGTCAAAATGCGTCTTCTGTGATATCACGTGAAAACAGTCGATTGCATCTGGTGTCAATGCTAATGATAAATAAAACGATCAGCTGACCAAGTCGACCAGGTGTTGTCCCTGTAACAATTTTTCTTTTTTTTTGGTTTGTTTGGTTGGTTTTGCAATGGCTGTCCTCGAGCTTCACAATAGAAGAAGCAACCACCACCAACAAAAACAACAGTAGCTCATTTAAGCTCGGAAAGACATTCGTTGCTTTGGAAATAATGTACAGTATGTCAAGGAGTGAATGGAGACCACTGACACGATTAAGCCCCTGTCACACCTTGACGATTTAGCCAGCGTATGCCGACGTAGGAAAAATTTGGCAAATACGCTGGCGTACGTCGAATAAGTTATGGGTAAGTTTTGTATACGTAACAGCACGCTGAAGCACGTTGGTATACGTCGGAAATGCGTCGAGGTCGTCGAAAAATTTTGTGCATGCTAAAAATCTCTCGGCGTATGTCAGCGTATGGCTATACGTCCGTATCATGCAGAGCCATAAGTAATAGGTAAGTTATGCGATCGTTGCACACGTTCAAACACGTTAAGTGTAGGTTACTCATAAGTCCAAATACGTCGAGAATACCTACTAGCTGTTCTCCAACATCCGTGCCTTTCGGAACTTGCGCTTGGACATGCTGACCAGGCTGTCACGCACGTAGTTGGCGAAGGCTGCAGTGGCTGTGATGGGCTGAGGCTGTGCGAGACCTTTGATGAGCTCCCCAGACTTTTCTTTGGCATGACGCTGATGTTGTTTGGTTTGGATTGCTGCTTTAATAGCGTGAATAGCAACTCACAGTAACGATGGCAAGCCCCACCTTGCCTCTTGGGTTATACCATTTTAACTAGACCGGGGATAGTCCCCAAACAGATGTTGGCACTGCAATGTCTAGTGCAGTTATGATTTGAAACGTCGAACGCCAGCCTTTTTATAGACTACGTCACGTGATCGTCGGCAATACGCTGCTGCACGCTATGCATAAATTAGACTATCGTTGGGCATAAGTTGTGTACGGCGGCAACACGCTAGGCATTCGTTGGAATAAGTTATCTATAAGTTATCGAAGCGTTCTATATAATTTACTGATACGTTATGTATCGTCCAACCCGTTATGAATACGCTATGTATCGCCCAAAATTGAAAAAAATTCGATAATTCAGCGTATGCCAGCGTTTTAGGGAAATTCTGATACGTCGGCATACGCTGGCTGAATCGTCAAGGTGTGACAGGGCCTTTAGCAAGGCTGTTTCTCGAACAAGCATCAACTTTCTCTCAAAGCGTACAAACTCCATCTATGCTAGCTATACATCTGGCTTTTTTGGGGGTGGGGTAGGGGTCAGGGGGGGGGTCACTAGCAAGTTGGGTATAGTTAAACATTGTAGCGATGACATGAGCTAGCATAGATAGCCAACGGCACGTACCCGACCCGGCTCCCTTCCAACAAGTAGCTCGGCGACTAAGCAATGCTTTGGTCAGATTTATTTGACATTGCATTGATGCCATGAGCACATCACAGGCTGACTTGATAATCTCGAGAGGCTTTAGATGAGGGGTGGTAAACGTAGGGCTTCGCAGGTCAGATCAGGCCCCGCAATCGGGTTGAATGAGGTGAGTTGGGAACGTATGAAAAAAAAGTCCGGCCCAATTGAATTTTAGTTGTACGCAAGTAAGCCACAGCTCTAAACTTATTTCACTGCACTTTTCCCATAACCTCATTTCTTTTCATTTGGATCATGAAGTTGAATGAGATGATCATTCTTGGCTTGATAAGCTTTGCTTCCTTCCGCCCTTTCTCGAACTTGCACTTTATCATAGTGTGACATTCTTCTTGGTTTTTTTCCCTTTTCTCCATTGTCCCCCCGCTATGATGAGGTTTTTATTAGTTATTGTGTGCTTTTTTTGAGACAAAAATCAAAAAAATGTAACAGACTATAAACAGCACTTCTGTACTTTATTTGGAAATCTTTGTGTGTGTGTGTGTGTGTGTGTGTGTGTGTGTGTGTGTGGCGCTTCAAAAGTTTGAGAACAGCTGTGTCACGTGGTGTTGAATGCCACTGCACTTTATGTGACACACCAAAGAAGGGCAGTTGGACGAGACACAAGGGTTGGGGTCTTTTCGGGGTGGGATTAGCGGAAACAGTCGGAGCTGTGTGCTGCCATTGCACGTGTTTATGTTTGTGTGTGTGTGTGTGTGTGTGTGTCTTAAAAATGAGGGGGTTGGTTAGTCAGAAGTGGTGGTGCTGCTCCTAATCTTCTTTAGCAGCTGCCATCTGTTTTGACACACTGTTTCTTTTTGCCCGGTTTCCTCCTCAGCCTCTTTCGACTCTTTATTTTATTTCTCTTTTAATCGCCGCACGCTCACGAGCAAGGGAAGTCCCTCTGTCAAGATTCTCGCTCAGAATCCCTTTTGTTCACACTTCCTTCCTGCCGCTGTCTGTGCAAACTCTATCGCGGTATTTGTCAGTGTTTTGGAAAAGCAGCTGTCATGAGTTTTTCCTTTTGTCTTCGTCTTTTTCCCAAATATGGCAGCATCGGGATTCCTCCGTGGTCTGTTATCTTAAAATGGCCATTGCTCTATGCCAAGGCCGTGACTTTCAGTGTCTTTATTTACAGCCGCTTTCAACAATTGCGTAACATTTTATTGTGTTGACCAGGCGAGGAAATCCTCGTTTTCATTTTTTGGGGGGGTTTGTGTCCCTACTGCTTTGTACTTGCAGCAACCTTGACAGGAAACTTATAGCAACAACAGGTGAGGCTTTGTTTTATTTAAAGACTCAACACTTGCGCAATATGTCACACAATAAAAGCGAGTAACACAGATCTCAACCAAGGCCAAACAATACAACTACAATGGTAACATACAAAGCGAGAGCAGCAGTGAAATCCTGAAAATGATCAATGGCCTTTGACACCATGCTCCGCCCACTTTAGCTGGAGAAAGCCAAAAAGATTGCTAAAATAGTATCAGGCATCTGTGTTGGACAACTGTTCCCAATTAGGTTTTCATTCGGGCCAACTTTTGTTTGTCAAACTACGAGCCCTGGAATTCTCCCCTAAATGTCTACTTCAATTGGAAATGGCCGACGTCCACTTGGATTTCAGACGTGGGTCTTTGAGATTTTTTTCGTGTGTTTTTCGGATTATGAGTGGCGATGGGTGCCGAGCCCTGCAGCTGAATCGGCCTCGGGACTGATTTACTAAAAGCTGGAAAATTGATAAGCTTCCCCTTAAGGTCTTGAAGAAATTGCTCAAATTGATTTTCAATTTCTTGAGGCTCCATGATTGTTATTTTGCACCTTCTGCCTCTCTGATTTCATGAAAGAAAATTCAGATATTCATCTAACATGCATTTTAGCAATCGAAGCAAACCATCTCGACCCAGTATAGTGTCATGCATGAGATGTTTTGAGCTCCTGGATTTACCCACAATGCATTGACGGCAGACATATTGGTCGTTTAGCTAACCGAAGCGCCATTTGCTATTGGTTATGCCTTGTACATGTCTCATTGTTAGCTGCAGACAGGGGGAAAAGGCGGAAAAGGTTTCTTTAGTCGTCCGAAAATCATGGCAAACATTCCGGTTGTTTCCCGTTTTGATACCAGTTGAGTATCTCTGCGCCACATTTCTAAGGAACATACCTTGTTTGACGTTGTGTCAGTCTCACCCGCCATAAGGCCGCACCTCAGGTAACACGGATTACATTTTCTCCTCCCCGCCGTGAAGGCGTCGATCTGTCAACTCGTGGCCAAAATGCTGCCAGATTTCCTCAGTCAGGCACACTGGAGAAAAATGAATCCCGTCTTGACTGAGCTGAGGGGGCCGTAACAACACTGACCTCAGATTTATTGCGGAATATTTTCAGCTTGGCACCCTCGACTCGGAAAGCAGCGCCAGCATTTCCATGGCTGGTGCGCAGCTCTGCGAGGCTTGTGCGGAAGTCGGCCTGCGTCGAGGGAGCCTTTGACTTTGACATTGCTCCGGGTCGCAAGCGCCGACGTAAAAACATGTTGGGTTTTGACATTTAACCCAGAGACATGGAAATGGCCCACGAGAGGATTTGGGGCTGTTTTTACAATCACACAGTCTATTTTTAGCGCAGACATAGAGAGGGAGGAGAGGCGAGAGGCCAGACTCGGTTTACCTTCCAACCAAACACTTTAAATGATGAATGTTGCAGTTGCGAAGCTTCAATATTGTGCTCTCCTACTTGGATTGCAATAAGCTGACTTCATCTGCTTAGTTTTGTAGCCCCCCATAACCTAAAGAAACCTTTTTTTTTTTTTTTACATACATCGTAAATTGATTTTGACGTATGACAGCTGAATTATTTTAGAAAACTCCTGTATGCCTTGAAAGCTATTAGCTTCATGGAAAATGTAAAGGTCGGCTCTCCAGCTAAGTAGCGGTTTGAAAAAAGAAAAAGAGGGGTGGTTTTTCAAATGATCATTTTGATACTGTCATACTGTTAGGTCATAACTTAGAGTTTTCATCCATAATAATATTTTTTTTTCAAACATTGAAAATATTTGTACCCCTATTGGCATGTGGGATTCCTTTTTTTTCTTCCTGGCTAATTATTTCCCCCGCCTCGTGCTTGAATTCCCACCAGTGAGTCGTTAGCGGCTCGTGCGATCGAGCAGCGTAATGTGTCATCTCAAGGGAGGAAGCGCTTCAACGGAAATGAATCAAGCGCTTGATGTCAGCGCGCAATGTCCTACCGCGTACATTAGAATAATGGTTGACTCACAGGCTGCCTCATGGCGGATAATGGTCTTCTTCCTATGATGTTGCCGCTGCAGAAGCATATACAAGTGTTGAACACAAAAAGTTAGCGAAGCGGGGAGGAAACGTACGCACGTTGCTAAACCACAAGGTATTTGTGTTGGGCTTCTGGGGCGGTGTTATTCTTGGAATATAGGACATCTTTCAAGAGAAATTTATGGGAGACTTTTACGAGCCACAGTTTCCTTTGAACAAAAGTCTTTTTTTTGGGAGGCTTACTGAAAAGGATAGACGGTGAAAATGCTGCTCGCGGGTCGTCTCATATGACTGGAAGCTGAAGGGCTTCTCAGCCTTTACGCAAAAAACCAACAAATGTGTCATCTTCCAAGCAGTCGCATCACTTGGCGAAGCCAAACAGGTTAGCAGGAATACGCAAGACGCCGGCATTCCTTATTCTGCTCTCATTTACAGTATTGTCATGCAAATGGGTTCCCAAAGCTATCTGGAATTGTTTTTTTAACCACGCCAACTAATACGTCTCACTGTCAGGATTTTTTTTTTTGTCTACTTTCAATCTCCAATTCCCAGGGAACTTGAGAGTTACCGTACAACCCTGCTAAATCACATATTCAGGATTTAAAAAAAAAAAAAAAAAAAGCAATGACAAACATTGATCACCACTAAAACTCTGGTCAACAGACAGCTGCTGGCGCTCCGCCATCGACAGGACACGTGTTTGGCCTTGGCAGAGGTCTGCTCTCCACTGAGTGCTTGAGCCAAGTCCCTGGTGGAAAGTGATCACATCCTCATCTACAAATAACCTATTTCCCCACCAGGCGCCTTGATGATGAAACTACCAGGAAGGTATGAAACCTGACCATTTTTTTTTTCCTTCATGATGCCAGTAGACAACGTGTACTTTCTCCGAGCGAGTTCAGTCATGTCGCCAACTGTCAGGACAGGTGCCGATTGCGCATAACGTCAACACCGATTGTCTGAGTATATCGACAACCGTGCAAGAAAACGCATTGGCTTGTATAATCGTCCCTGATTGGCTCTGGCGTCGACGCTCTCAGATTTTCACTTGCCGTTTCTTTTTGCTCACCTGTTTCAGTCGATCAACTACAAATCCCGCTGGCTTTTTCTCAGGCAAAATCAAGACATATGGAGGGACTATGGAGCATTGACTGCACGCAACGCAGATGTGAAGAAGTTCCCAGGTACAATGGTCACTGTATACCGCTGGACTGTTTCGCAACTCCGACATATTTGTTTTCATCTCATGCCCTCGGGTCCTTGAAAGAAAATGCCCCGAGTTCCGTATTTAACTGTGTATTGACGCTGAAAGTTGACACCCTCCATCTTGTTCCTCTCCCCTGCGGTTCTATTGTCGGGTACATCCGCAACACGGCACATGTGGATTTCTTCCCAGCTGCGGATAAATGCTGATACTTTGGCTCAGCCCCAACCGCATCAAATACATCGCAACATGGACTTTCTCTTGCGGTGCAAAGGAATATTAGCATCTGTCACCTGACCCAAGCGACCCCCGCTCCCCATCTCCCGCCCCCCAAAAAAGAAAAGAAAGTACAGCACTTCCTTCACCTCACCTTGATAAAGCCAAATGATTCATTCAACATCTGCTTCCTCAAGGCTCTGGAATATATCAAGCTCTAATCAAAAATATTTGGATGCATACGAATGGAAGTCATGGAATTATTTTGGAATTTTCCACCTCTTAGTTTCTAGCATATAAGAATAAAGATGAAAAGATCAAGTCAACAACAAAGTCGATAAAAACGATGGGCAGGCCGGTGAACCCAAATTATGAGCTTGCAAATTTCAACACATTTGACTCGAGTGCATTTCAGCTCTTGCGACTGACTTACAACTCAACAGTCACAATATTAGGTACACCTGCACACCTTTTTTGTAAACACAGAGATTTAAAAACAAAAAACTTTTTTTTCCCTAATCTCATGTTGACTACATGTTTGGTCTGCATCCAAAAAATAAATAAATTGTAAAACAAAGATAAACAAATAAATCAATAAATCGATGCATTCCTTTTATTGGACAAAGTCGCTGGTCAAATGAGCCTCGCAATTCACCTGAAACCAAACCAAATTGGCACATTTCCTTTTCCATTTTGGTCATGGGTGCTTGAGACTTTTTCAACCATTCTGTTATGATCGGCATCTGTGATTAAAAAAAAAAATCCCGGGGAATGGCAAAGAAAGGCATTCATTCATTCATTCATTCATTTGAAGAATAAACACAGTGATTCCAAGAGGGCCTTTGCACTGCCGGGTACTCAGGCCACAATCAAATCTCAGAGGAAGTGTTACAAGAAAGCCCCAAAACGACTATTGCTAAGAAAATTTCATACCGTGCCCATTTTATGCTTGCCACTTCCCATTTTCTCGAGCTGTAGTATCGGCCTCGGAAGACGGGCGAAAAAACAGAAACTGAAAAAGGCTGCCCACCCCTGCCTCACACATTGTGGCAGCAATTTATTCATTTATTTTTTCCACCCATTCATGTTTGAAAGAGACATTTCGCCGCAGAACGCACGAGCGTCTTGTTTATCATCAGTCCGATCGGAAGCACGCCTCCTCGCGACACGCCACGGCCGGTCTCGCACGGCCCTAATAATCGATACGGCCGGACGAGGTGCACCGAGCTTCGTCGGTAGATGTTGGCCGCAGCTTTTTGATGGATCCTCTTTTTCCGTTTCCCCGTCAGAGCCTCACTGTTATGCAACCGTTTTAACTCTAACCAGACCGTCTTGGCCTTTCTCTTGTTTTCCATTCGGCCACAAATCATTCCACTATCCAGTGTTACATATTTTAGTGTGTAATGTTTGAAGTACAGGACCGTGTGTTTTCACAAAAGAGGCGCAGAAATCATGACAGTCGGAGAGCTGCAATAAAAAGACGCAGCTCGAGGCCGGGGGGGGGGGGCATTTTTTTTCGTAGCTGCGACTCTTTCTCAGCCAGCGAGTGGAAATAAGAAACGTCACTATTTGGAAGATGCAAAAAGTTTGGGAATGAGCAGCCCCTTGCAAGAGCGCTGTGCGAGATACAACAGGCCCCCCCTCCCAGTACAAAAAAAAAAAAACAGTGTTGAGTCAATCTTCCATCACAAAGATGGTGCTGAATGGCGGTGAGTAATAAATCTTCCATCCAAGGCTTCCTTCGGTATTTGTGAATCATTTTGAGCCTGTTAACAAGTTACCAAGAGGCAAAACGGAAGGAGTGATTTACACGTAAATGGCAACTAACTGTTCCCTAACATTTTTTTCCCCCCATTTCCAAGGACATCCTCTTCTATGCCTTTCTGTGACTCCTCCAGTCTCTCCGCAACCCTGTAACTAGCTGCGGATGTCACTCTGTGACACCACTCAAAGCTCTGGGGCCGCTTCCCTCGAAGAACATTCTGCTTGAAGCTTCGGAATGGCGAGGTACCGTTGATCACTTATTTGGCGTCGTCTTGGTCTCGCGATGTCAAAATCTGAAATGGCGTAATAACGAGGACCGGCTTCATACCCAACAGGATAAGTTGTCCACTGTTGTAACCGCTGCCCCTGAAAGGGTTAAAGTCATCTCAATGCTTTGAGTATGCAATTTTCTGTTCGACTACAGCGCTTTACTTCTTTTTTTTTAATGACTGGCAATATTAAAAGTGTAATACTTTAATAGTGGCATGCGCAGTGTATACCTCAATTCACAAAACAGGCCTGAAAAGTCGTTTTGAAAATGATAACGATCTTGCCTGACACATTTTTTTGACTTCCTACTCTTCTTAGAAAACGCTTTCCTTGAAGGATTTGTTGAAAAGCCATTACTGACCAAAGGCAGGAGTGAGTACGCACATATCAGACAGCCAGTATTGTAGAATGGAAAAATACACTCTTGGTACTTAGCCTCCGTTATATAATATGAGAAGGAGGCTCCAGACTAAAGAAGTAAAGCGACATAAGTGCATCTTCAACCCGAGATCATGATTCAAGTCGTTATGAAGAACCTCAAAGAGTCAGTCACATCTCACAAACATCCAAAAACAGTGGGCGGAATTGTTCACTTTGCACACTTAGCGTCTGACAAACGAATGAGTCGTCTCCTGTCTCGCTATTCGTCACATCATTCCGAACGGGTGGCTGGGCGCAATGGCGTCGTGCCACGAGCTGTGATTGCGGCTGCACCGCTCATTGCTTCCTGGGACCTTGAAACACTGCAGGGCAGAAATGGACTTTATTAAATAGACCCCCCCAAAAATGAAGATGCGCAAGCGGAAAGAGGGTTGAATTCTTTTATTTCATTGTCGTTCTCCCGACCGTGTTGAGTTTTGGGCCCCAATGAGTGTGTGGCTTCGTTTTGCATTTCCAGTTCACTTGCAGTTCCCTTTTAAGAATGATCGAAAGCTCCAATTTCCATGTCCCGAACTGTAGATGGGCTTTGTGTCAACAAGTGTAGGTGTTGCAAATGTCCATTTGAGCCCTCCAAGACCTGCCGGTAAATCCTTTCCTGATGATAAAAGCAACCGTTTGACAGTGGCGGGGCAAGGGGGTGGGGCAGAAAGGGTGTCATAATGATCAAAACAGCCAGAAGAGCTTTTAAAAACAAATTTAGGTAACTGAATGGATAAGGGTGAGACTTTTTAGGAAGACGGTGCCCGCAGCTCCTTGTTAAGTTGATTCCCGTGATGTATTTCTTTTGGAGTTAGCTTTAGAACACAAGTACGCGAGCTACGGCTGGCCAAGTGTAATTCATCACATTCAATTACTTGGATTGCACAGATTCAAACTCATCCACTATTTTTAAAACTAATGTGGAAAAATCCTGTTAATCTGGAACAAGAATGCTCTGGTTCCTGCACCCGCTCCCAATAATGAGGGGGGGGGGGGCCGGATGGGCTCCATCTGCGCTCCATATTTACTTGCATATGATCATATGCATATGATCATACATTTGTTTTCAATCCAATCCCATCCTGGAATTCACTGACAAAAACCTCCAGAGAAAAAGTCCAGAGAAAGATGGCTGCACGGTTGTTTATATTCTCTTCCAATTAGGCAGCCCCGGTTGATTGCTTCTCCTTTTAGACTGATATTGATTAACCGTACTCTGGCCGGTTACATCAGCAAAATACTCGCAGATGGATGCGAGTTCTTGGAAGATCTCGGTGAGTCCATTTTGTTAAAATGGACCATTTTCTATGAAATCTGCCTAAACTCTCGCAAGAACAGGGTACGTGAGATCCCTGCCGTTTGTAGTACTTGTGTGTCTTGGAATTATGTTACATAATTATTCTTTCAGGGCAGCGACTGGTTGGCGCGTCGGCGGGGTGCAGGGTTCGATTCCGGCTCCGGTCTTCCTGTGTGGAGTTTGCATGTTCTCCCCGTGCCTGCGTGGGTTTTCTCCGGGTACTCCGATTTCCTCCCACATTCCAAAAACATGCATGGCAGGCTGTTTGAACACTATAAATTGTCATTGCGTGTGAGCGTGAGCGCAGCGCGCCTCGCGACCTTTGTGAGGATAAGCAGATTGGAAAATGGATGAATTATCCTTTCATTGCACGGCAGGAAAAAAAAAAACAATTGTCGTCATCGTTCTTTCAGCTAATTCGATGCGCCGGGAAGTGCTATCCCGATGTTTTGAGAGCAGGACACTCAGGACACAAACAGCCTCTTCCTTTCAGTGCAAATGTCAAGAACAGAATCACCTGATGTTGCTAAACCGACCAAGGGGAAAACATCCGGCCCTCGCCCACACCGGTGTTACCTAATACTACACCGTTTAATGTCAGCGTGTACCCGCAGGGATACAGAAACACTTTGGTCGAGCCAGAGAAGAGAGAGCGATGGAAAGACGGATCCTATTCAAAGTCATCTACCTGACCCGGTGATGACAAGGAGAAATTTGACTTTATCATATAAGCGCAGCAACATTCCTCATCATACATTTGAATGAAATGCGTCTTGAATTTTTTATTTGTTGAATCCCCCCCACAGCATCGATTGATAAAATTGTTGCACCTGCCTTGTCAGAGAGAAACCCAGGCTGATTTGAACTGCGTATCAAAAGAAAAGCTATTTTCCACCATCTCGTTTGAGATTTGGTCTCGTTTCCCTTTTCTAATTTTGGACTTTTGTGACTTCACGCAGTTTCCCTCACGGTCAGTGACTCACTGCTGCCATTCCTTTTGGCCCATGACTTTCCATTAGTCTCCTAGCAACCGGGTTTCGATCCATCCCTTTGGATGAGGTCGGGGAAACTCCCCTGTCACCTTTTTTTTCCCCATCAGAACACAGGAACCATCGAGTCTACGTCAGCGTCCTGACAACAAGTGAATTAACTTAAGGCGGCAGGATGGAAAAGACGAAGAAGCAAGGCAGCTAATTGTAATTCACGCATGGAAAAGGTGTGTAAATCAGAGGGAGTTCTCAGTTTACAACGGAGTTTCCTTGCCGAGGCGGCAACTTGACCAGAATTTGTACATAAGTCAGAAGATGTCGTCGTCTCTCACGAACCTTCACCGAGGCAGTCGTCAAGTCACAATTGCAGTTGATGTTTATGAAAAGCACTTCTGGGGGCATCATGTAGCGTGTCGTTTTCCCATCGTTGTCGAAATCGTTGTTACCTTTTGTAACTTCAAAAATGTCTTTTTGGGGCACTCAAAATCCGATCAAATCATTGCAGATGTCTCATAAGATCATTTGGCAGTAATCGTTCTGATTTCCACCTCATTGGCCTTCAGGAATATTGTCAGTGTTATGCATGCTCCCCTTTTGTATCTTCCTAAAATTAAGCTTTGTGTAAAATTGTGCTTTTAAAAGATGAGTTGCAGGAGTCATAAAAAGCTGCCTTTGACACCATCAGGAAGTGGCTAATCTTTTCATCGCCGATTGCGTCAGCCTGCTTGTGATGTATTATGAAATAAGAATGTTGTCTTTTTTTTTTTTTCTTCCCCGTTTTCCTCCGATTCACTCCCACTTGCAAACACCGAATGGGTGGCGTAAACGATGTGTTAACACATCACTCACGGGTAACTGTGTCAGAGCCCGAAAATGTAACCGCTTCTACCCTTCAGTCGTTTCAATAATCCGTTAAACTCACTGCCTCTCCGACAATGCTGATGACCTCACACTGAATATTAACCCGAGTGGTGTAAGATATGCGAAAACACTGCCGGAGGCAGCTAAATCATTCGGTTGATCATATCCTGACACCAAAACTAAAACGCTGCGCTTATTATGATGTCATTTCACATTTTTCAAGGGTGAATCGACATCATTTGGGAGAACAGATTGCATTCTCTCCATCCATGTATCCGTCTTCTAATCCTCTTATCCTCAAAAGGGTCGCGGGCGTGCCGCAGCCCGATCCCAGCTGTCTTAGGGCAGTAGACGGGGGACACCCTGAACCGGTTGCCAGCCAATCGCAATTGACGAGTGTCCATCCGCGCTCACACTCACACCTCGGGACAATTTCGAGTGTTCCATGAACCTGCCATGTATGTTTTGGGAATGTGGGAGGAAACTGGAGAGAGTAACTGGAGAGAACTCACGCAGGCACCGGGGAGAACATGCAAACTCCGCACAGGAAGGCCACGAGGCGAGTGACGTTTTTGAACTAATCAACCGTGAATCAGAAGTCCACGGAAATCGGTGGATTCATTGCTCATAATTTTAATTAAAAGCACACATTAATTTTCTAACTCTTCGAATAAAAGTAAGATTAAAAATAAACACATTTTCAGTAAAAACAAAACGCTACAAATAGAACGGGGTGACACGGTTACGCCACGGATCTCTCACGAACAAGACAGAGGAATGTGTTGCAGTGGAAAGTGATGGAGCGTATTCTAAATTTACCCGAGGAATTCAAGCAAATGTGAAAACTTGCATGTGCAAACCTTGTGACACCGCAAGTAATACGATCCACGCTTCCTTTTTCAACGGCTCGGCCCCATCGACGTCACGACATGGAAAAAAAGAAGAGCCACTCATGCACATGCTCTAAATTGTCGAGAAATTATGCAACCGACCCGCAGGTATAACGGGCGTGCTGGCGAGGGCAATAGGCTGCTCATTATCAGGATGGTTTCCTGTCCTTAAAAGCTTCTTCAATTTCCCATGAAAGGAGCAATGAATGACTTGTCATCGCCATGACTATCCCATTGATACAAAGGAGTGTCAGGGCCTCACTGAAAAGAACGAGAAGAACACAAAATGCCGGGATTATGCCATCGTGTTACAAGAGATCCGTGGTAATGTAACGAGAAACGTTTTGCGGTGGTACGAGAAAAAAAAATCGTCCGAATATGACGACAAAATGTGCGAGGTTGTCATTTCAGGAGAATATTATAACAATAGGAGAGAAGAAAATACATCTCAACTCAGGTGTATTTTCAGAACACTTTAAAAACAACCACCGCTGTATATAATATTGATACTATATATTTCCTCTTTCATAAATACTTATTTTGTACACCAACACGAGCGACGCTACAGACCAAACAGCGAAATAACTTTCTTGCGTCATTGTTATGCTCGACATTGTTATGTCATCCCCTTGTTTGGATACATTCGGCTAAAAATAGTCTTCAAATAACCTTAATGGATTCCTTCCCCCACTACCCCCATGACGCCGGCAGGTTATGAAGGCGGTGTAACGTGCATGTGAATGTGCATCATCTGCAATCATAATTCGTTGCTGACACTGCCTGCTTTGAGGATTAGCCTCAATCAAACGTGAGCGCTAATCTGGGATCGGGCACCTTTTATCTAATTTTTACAAACAATATGATTGAGTGCAGTGACCTTAATGTGTCCACAGACTTCCGGTAAGGAAGGGACTGGAAAGTGATCAGTTGGAGTGTTTTGAGTGTGTCCCTGCGCCTGCGTGAGTTTTCTCCGGGTAGTCTGGTTTCCTCCAACGTTCCAAAAACAATGCATGGCAGGTTCATGGAACACTGGAAATTGTCCCTCAGTGTGAATATGAACGCGAACGGTTGCTCATCGATGCGTGCCCTGTGATTGGCTGGTAACCAGTTCAGGGTGTACCCCGCCTACTTCCCGAAGACTTCTGGGAATAGATCTTCCTTCATGTGGCCTCTGAGCTAAATTGAGTTTGACACCCTTGTCTTCAGGGTTCTGATTGTCTAAAAAGATATTAGAGTTTTTTCAGGACTTTGTGTTTTGGATTTAGTTAAGCTAGTGCCTCCCTGAGGTGGTTTAAATTTGATCCGAAACAAGCTGTTTTCGGGCACTACGCCGGAATAAAGTTGCACGTATGAACGCTCGAGGGGAGCAGTTTCGGAGTAGGTCCGAAATAAATCTTCCCGTGTGAACGGCCCTTATATCTGCATCTTGTGGACATTTTGTCCCAACAGAGCCCATATTTACAATATTTTCCAAATGTTAGCAGGACTCTGGGACCGACCAATCATAGCTCACCTGTTTTCTGGGTTTGGCAACCATTTTGTGATGAATATCCTGTCTTCATCACTTTATGTAATGCCAGGGCTCACATTTCCAGGAAAATACGTTCAAGGCACTAATCAAACACTTTCATATGCAAGCCTCCCCGTGTTGCAAGCGTTTTGTGCAGTTAGAGTGAAGCAAACTGGCCGGTGTAGGTAGCATCGGTGAATGTAAAGGTGCTGATAAAGTAGGACAAGGCTGTGAATAACAGAGGCTGCAGTGTTGGGTAACAGCCACAGAGTTCACAGCCTGGGACATTTTCATTCACAAGGGCGAGGAGGGAGGAGGAACAAAGACTGCAGAAGAATGTAATGCGCAAACGGGGAGGAAAGGCTGAAAATAGCAAGTCAGATGATGAGACAATCATGCAAAAGTCATAAGACCTTTTTAAAGGCAAGCGAGCCTAAAGACCAGTTGGGAAAGACTTCGGTTCAAGTTGCGCTGCATTTTTTTTCATTTTGCATCACGCAAACTAAACAGCATCTGTCAGTCGACTGCTCCTAAAACGGTGGAAAATGGGGGATAAAATAAAACCTGGTGACATCAGCAATGTCATTTTTTTTTCCGGCCTTTGAAAAAGTTCCACATTTTTTTATGCTGAGTTTACAACAAATCAAAGCATGCTAAATGGACAAATATGGTATGCTAAAAGGATAAATGCTGATTGCTGATAAACCTATAAATCAGGTCAGTAACTTCATTTCAAAGCATTCCTATAGGACAAAACGTGCAAACGCTCCAAACCACAAACTTAGGGTGATGTGCGATGTCTTTCCAAACGAATGACATTAGTCTGTTGTGTAATGTGTGGGATAGTTCCTGGAGTAGACTTTTAAAAATATATCTCCAATGATGCCCGTATCAGTATTGATATGAATGTAGAGGTGTTCCTATTGAAGTGGTCGGGGTTTAACAAGCAAACATGCGGTCACCATAATGAGGGAAAAGCCCCTGACTCGAAAAATAATTGCGCTTAAACAGATGTCAGGCGGCCATCTGCTTCGACCGGTTGGCTTTAGATGAAAGGTAATGACAGCATTTTACAGGTATATAAAACAAAAACTACACGATGAAGTCACTGAGCATTACATCACTGGTAAAATTTGTCATTGGGATGCGCGCGCCCCTTTTATAATATAGCTGCTTGCTTAATGAGCTGCCTATTATAGACTGTTCATTTATTCGAGGCCAAAGGAGAGGTCGAGCAAACACGCGCGTTATCTGCGTACGCGCCTTTTTTTCATTAGAAGTTGTCTCAAAGGAGCGCACTCTAAATGGGTAAATGTGAGTTACAAACACCTTGAGAAGCACCTTTTCTTATTCATTAGTCTGATAATTGATGTCAGGGATTCCTCTCGTCCCAGATTCCTGCCGTTACATAACTGGCTTCATTTTCTTATTTATTTATTTATTCATTTTTTTAGGCTTCAAGATGCCAGTTGACCCACCGCCACAAGTTCTCGGATGAAGCCTAGAAAGTGAGTTTTAATGTTAGATCTTGAAGATTTACGGCCTGGAGGTTAACCCTAGAAAGTCATCTGATTTCCACTGCAGATTCCTCGACATAATACGCTACGCGATGAAGGAAAGCAGATTCTAAATCATTCACAATTATTTCCCTTTCGTTGTGTCATAATTCTGTTTTTATTCATTTGTTTTCTTTCATAGTTTTGTTTCCTCAGGTGCTTTTGTCTTCCTCGTTTGGTTTGGTTTCCACCTTGTGTCACCCAATCAGCTCCCTCAACCACGTGTCTCTTGTCCAGGATGTGAAGTCAAGTGTGCTTGTATTTAGCTTTGCTGGGTTCCGCCAGTCTTTGGCGGATTGTTATGTTGCTGTCATGGGTTTTTTGTTTCTGTTGCTATCACATTGTTTTGTTTTACTGTCATGGTTTTATACCTGGAAGACAGGTTGTTTGTTTTTCATACATATGGCAACTTTACCCATGAGACAACAGACTTGTTGGCGTCATTCTCAACAGGATACATAGCCATCTGAGCAGAAGTTTCTGCCTCACTTAACCATCCGCAGATTCTGGCAACTATCTTTTTTTGTTTTTCACTTATACTTGGAATGCTTTGTGATCAGATTAGAGTTTCCTGTCTTTGTTCTGACGGATGATGGTAAAGTCATCGTCGGCCCAACTGAACCTAATTGAACGGATTCATTAGCAGTCTGTCCCAATTTTGTTACAAAGTAGTCTCAACCTTTGGTCATATATATAGCAGGGCAAAAGTGTGACTGGACTTACTGTATGCCTGTTTTGAATAACATGGTCATATCTGTGCTAACTGAACTTGCCTTTCTCTAGAAAGGTTAACATTCTATTTATAGCCTTTAGGGAGGTGAGAAAAAAGGAGGTTGCTGTTGAGATGAGTCACCTCTGGCCCAAATGACCAAAGAATGACTTTGACAGCGGCAGCAGGGGAGGGGAGCAAAAATCCTGAGAATAGAAAGTGAGATAAATGAGGGATCTGAACATAATAGCTACAAATTTGTATCTTGCTTTGCACCACACTTTGATAAGAAACTGTCCCGGGTGTGAGCTGCTTGTTCATAACAGAATAAAATGCTGTTTGTCTTTGCTCAGGCCCTGACATTTGCACAATTTGGAATTCAGCCAAACATTTAGGGATGATGTGCCTCTGGACTCGCATGAGACTTTGAACCATTGCCATGCATGATGTAAAGCAAGACCTTTGCATACATTGCAAGCTCCTAGCCCTACACCCCAATCCCATCCTCACTCAAATATCCACCCTTTAACAACCATTACCATCACTAAATCGTTCTTCATAAACTATCCCAAACAGATAATATACAGCAAATCGTAAATAGGACATTTCTCCTTGAAGAATTATAATGAGTATTAGGTGGCAGTCGTGGCCAAGTGATCAAGATTGTTGCCTGCCACCATGGGGGACTGTGGCTCATGACTATTCAGCCCCCAAATCCCTCCAACTTGCGGCTGATACCCCAAACTACTCCATGGGTGCCGAAATATCCCCCTGCTCCAGTATGTGTCACAGTGTGTTTGCTGTGCCCACTAGTACTATGATGATGGATCAAATGCAGATTTCAAATTTTGTGAACCTGTGTGTGTGTATGTGTGTGTGTGTGTGTGTGTGTGTGTGTGTGTGTGTGTGTGTGTGTGTGTGTGTGTGTGTGTGTGTGTGTGTGTGTGTGTGTGTGTGTGTGTGTGAGAGAGAGAGAGAGAGAGACAAATAAATACGACGATTCTTCTTTTTCTAAAATGCATCAAATTAAGTCATTGATAAAGTGTTGATTTTTTTTCGAAAGAGTGATACATTTTTATCCCATATGTTCCCATACCCATTATTACACTTGGTTTTGTATTTGTAAAGCAAACACGAGGTACTGTTTTTGTTATGCTCAGCAACCACTTTGCTCGAACCAATGACTATACTTAAGTATGTTGCTGCTCTCTGCTGGTTACTCCAAAAAATGCAACGATGGGCCACTTTCAGAGGGACACAAAATAAATACTGTAAAAGTCTCTCAGTAGTGTACAGACATTTATGAAACAGTGAGAGTACCACGCAAATATTTATCTGATGGGGAAAAAAATTGTGCAATCATTATTTTGTCATTTTTTGTCTTTTTTTTTTACCCCTCCAATTTCAAATTGAACTTTGAACATTAAACATTAATTATTCATTAAACGTTTATTATTCAAAAGTGACGGTTTGCTTTTTTCCTCCGGCAATCGTAAACACTATTTCGATCGCGGCAGATTAACATTCAAGTGCCGATATTTATGGAAGTCACAAAAAAAATGTTAGGATTTTGTTTTAGAATAAAAATGTTGGCCAACCAAAAGGTTTCGGTTGACTAGGAGTCCTACGTATCACCAACTTAGTTGTCGTTGTCGACATATCTGACCAAGAAGCTGTAAATGTATCTTCTGAATGTGTACGGGAGTATTTTTTTAATGATAAAATAACAACAAATGACTTGGTGCCAAATAATCCATACGTAAGCTACATAACAGGGGCCTCTATTCGCCGTGAATCTTTTTGGTTGGCCAGGATATTTCTCTCCCCCAACTCCTTTTCTTCCCAGACCCCCCACCACCATTTTTTCCCTTTTTTTAAATGTAGGCTATTGCAGGCCGGCTCTGTAATTTTGGAATCTGTCCTTGTGTATGGCGGACGGGAAAATTCCTCACCAGGAACGGTGACACAACCTCCCCCCCTGGTGTGGGAGCTGTGAGCGGACAGCCCGCACGATCCGGACTGTCGTCTTTTTGACGGCTCGTTACATTATTTGCTACAAAAAATGTAACGTAGCGTGTCGAAGCGGCGAGGGGGGGCAAACACAAGACTGGAGGGAAATTTCTAACATTTTTGAATTTCCTCATAACTAATTCACATTTTTTTTCCTTCCCCCGGAGGAGGAAGCCGTTGTTGCAGACACCCCTGGCCGAAGGGAGGCTTTTTCGTCGGGAGTGTTTTCGCATGAGCCACGGCGCTTTTGGAGGTATGTCAAATCACTTATTTTTATTTTTGAAAACAATTTTTAATTACAAATTTCCAGTAGCGGGCTAACGTCAAGTTTATGGCTATTCCACTTGACTAATGGACGCGTCAGCTCAGTGTTCGCCTTCCAAACCAGGTGCAGCCATCATTGAGGAGCAATTTTGCTTGTGTGTCGCGGATTTTGATTTAGGAATTGTAACTTTGGAGTCATGTGCTGGGGGAAATGCAGCTAACCGATGCTGTAAGCGAGCTGTGGTAGCGAAATCAAGGGCGACGAGGAAGGGGAGGAACAATCTAAGCACACACAAAAACCTCTTGCAGCCATGTTTTTTTTTTTTTGGGTGAATTTTCCATCAAATTTGAGCAGGGCTCCGGAGTTGCCACCCCCCATCTCCGGTACTCAGGCCACATCCACACCGCTCCTCGATGTTTCTTTGACCGCCTAACACGCTTCACGGACGGATACGACGGTCACTTTATTGACGTCGAGTTAAAAACGATCTTAATTTGTAATTTTTTACATAAAATAGACGTTTTTTAAGATCTGAACTCTGCGACCGATTGGCGCCACCTGTAGGTAGCCATTTGGAGAAATTAAATACAAGCAGCATAATTTGATTAGTTATCACTTTACCCATAATGTACATTTTTTTGTTTCAAATGAAATTTAAAGTACTTTGATGTTCAACCCAGTACATTGACAATTACCTTTTAAAAACAAATCCAATGGCAAGGGTGCAAGTCATCTTTTTTTCCTCCCTTGTGTTTTTCCCCTTAAGGAGCCTCTTGCCCTGAATGGTTTTGCTTAAGGGTGACAAATGTAAATTCTTACATTAGTTTTTTGTCCTAAGCTCATGCACTTTTTACTATATTGTTGCCTTCAAATCTTTTAGTTTCCCTCCCTCCTTATTTTCCTTTTCTCCTTCCTTGGGTCAAGACTTATACATATATATTTTTCTAATTTTGTGATTCATTCAGATTGGGAATTTTACATGCAAAACTAAAAATAGTCCAAATTGAACAGAGTATCTATGGAGGTAGAATGAGCATGTCAGCAAAAAAAAAAAAAAAAAAAAAAAAAAAAGTAAGTCAGGAAAAACAATCACCAGCAGCGCTCCTGCGGTTTATTTTATTAATCTTGTGGTCGCGTTTCCCATTTTGTTCGACTTGGGTTTTTATTTGAGTCTGGTTGCCATTTTGCTCGGGGTAATTTGAATGCTGACCTTCAAGTCAAGTCCTCATAATAAATTCAGTGGGCTGCTACAAAATTACAATAAATCTGACAGGACAATTCTGCCTTTGTTTTTCAGTTGAAATTTGATCTCAAGTAAAGAAATAGATCTTTTGTTTTTAACAATAGACCTCCGTAGGGCTGAAACATTTGTTGTACACTGTTAATGATTGAGCAACCACAATCTCTGATCTTACAAGCTAAAATAAGTTTAATTTTGATTCAAATCGAACAATTTTTCTTCTTGCAGGAAGCAAACATAAAGGAACATGAGCCAAACAAATTACAAGTCGCTCTAAAGAGATTTGACAGAGCTGCAAGCATCTGAACATGTTAAATGAGATTTTCTATGGAAATTTTTGATTGCTTCCACATGCACAGCCTGGATCAGAGCCGATTTTTTTTTTTCACCAACTGTAAAAACAAAACACTGTCCATCTGACAACATGCTGTATGATAATGCATATTGTAAGCGATGTTTTGTATATCTTTTTTCTCTAATTCTTTTTGTTTGAGCTACTTTAAGCATTAGCGTTTCTGCCTGACGTCATGCCTCTGAGACTTCAAGTTTCAATTGAAACGTTCAACTCTAGAAGTGACTGACCGCGCTCCTTCGTTTGGAATACATGTTTAAAAAAAAAAGAAAGAAAAATAAACACAGCCGGTGTTAGTTGTCCTAGTGTGCTAGCATATTTCGAATTAAGAATCTTAGTTAACAATCTCGAAAACAGGTACAATTTTTTTAAAAACAACCATCGGTGCTGTCGTATGTCGGAGGAAGACTGACAACGAAGAACAGATTGCGGACATTTCCAGTTTGTGTAGAAACGACAGTGGTCTATCAAGTCACAGTGAGAGGTTTCTGTTTTCGTCGATATCAACTTGCTAGCTGAGTTTCTATTTTCTAAAGAAGAAAGATTTGCTTTCTTTGATTCCCCGCCAGTCCTTTTAAGCACTATTCCAGATGAGTGATGTGGTTTAAAATGAGCCTTTTAGAATCCATTTTGAGCATAGCAGGCATCCACTGTTCTCTTGTGTTCTCAGTGGCTGTGCTGAAAATGTCTGAAAATTGCTTAATTTATATTAGTCCCTGGGAAATTGCTTTTCAGGGGTTAGGGCCGCCGCATAAAATGCTGTGCTTTCCGCTCATATTTCTTCCTCTCCTTTCCCTTGTAAAAATGAACCTTATTGGTTTGATGAATAATGCATCAGGACATTCATTTGCTACAGCAGTGAAAATTAGGCTTGTTTACGTGCAGCGGTTATGTACACAAAATTGTTTTTTTTTCCTTTTTTTCCACTTGACCATTTTGTGAAGGCAGTGCCTGTGTTGCTTTTCTGGGGCAAAAAAAAAAATCAGCAGAGCAAATGTAATTTCTGCGCGTGGTTAAAAAAAATAAAAATAAAAAATGGGGGAGGGCTGAAACCGGTGCGGGTGTAATGAATCCATAAATCACAATGGTGCCAGGTTTGCCTCGCCCCGCGTATGTTTGCAGTGTAATTTTGATTTCCATCAAAAATTTAATCTGCCATCCTACAAGGGTTTTAGCAGCGGATTGGATGCTGTCTTGAATTTCTAATTTTAGGGCCCTGATCTTTCTGGATTTATTTCTGCATGATTCAAGTCTGCTTTTCAATATCTCCTGTTATTAAAATTTAATTCACGGCATTAACATATAGATTGAAAATGTTTTTTATGGGGGGTTGTGGAGTGAATACCACTGGAATTTTACTAGACGCCAGTTTGTTGCATAGTCTCTGTGTGCGTGTGTATGTTGGAATGGGGTTGCTGGTGGGGGATTTATGTATTTCTTTGCGTTATTGCTTTTTGAAATGATGGTCAAGCTCAATATTAGAACACATTTATTACGAGAGGACATGAAAATGTACGTTTGATGAAGGCAAGATGATTCTCGGCTCTGCATAGCACAAACCGATGCAGTGAAAGCAGTGATTGAAGTGACCCGTCCATCCTCCATTTTTAACTCGCTCCTATTTTTACTCCTCCTCTGGAGAGTGCAAACATTTTCCTGATCCCTTAAACAAATTTGTATTTCATACTCAGATTTTCTTTTCCTGTGTATTTGACTTGCAAAGCAGGTGTTTTTTTTTTTTTTTTTTTTTAGGGGGCAAAGTAAAATCAGCAATCCAGCTTACTCTGTTGTTCTGAAAGTGATTGATTCGCTTCATTATTGTGTGCGCATAGCAGCACTTTGACCATATATAGGGCAATTATTTTTGGTAGCTAAGCAGCGCTAGCATTGCATTCTTCACAGAAGATGCAAAAAAAAGCTGTGCTTTTTTTCCCCCTAACCTTACAGTCAAGCTTTAGATTTAGGAAATTAACTGTTAGCACCATTGTATTTGACACAACATTACAACGTACACAAAAACCGTGTACATTTCTTTAATCAGTTTTATTTTTATTTATATTTATCTTCTAATCCGCTTCTCCTAACAAGGGTCACGGACGTCCTGGAGCCTTTCCCAGCTGTCTGGGCAGTAGGCGGGGGACACCCTGAACCGGTTGCTAGCCAATCGCACGGCACGCATGGATGAACAACCATTTGCGCTCACAATCACACTTAGGGACAATTTAGTGTTCCACTAACCTCCCATGCATGTTTTTGGAATGTGTTATTTTTTTTATTTTATTATTTTGTTCTTTTTCTTTGGCCTTTGTGAACGGGTAGGACCCAAACAAGTTTGACATCGTCCCACTACTTTTGGACCAGCGTTACATGTAGGGGTGGACGATATACAGTATATCGTGCTCAAAATTATTGTCAAAGTTGCTTTCATGAAGACATTACGTATTCAGAAATCACCATATTAATGACATTTTTATACAATACAGTATATCATAGTCAGTAAACATGTACATTTATCCAAGGTCTACTATACATGCCGAGCTGCTTATATAGAGTGCAGGAAAAAAAATGAGCGGGGCACGCCTGAGGGAGCAAGAGAGAGAGTCAGTCAGACAGAGAGAGGGACAGAGCGAGATGAGGTGTGCGTATGGAGCGGTGCTGCTTGGCGGGGTTGTGGCAGAAAGGGGCACCACGGTACCGTAATGTATGATGTGGCGCGCACCTAAAAACATGAACTTTCCAACGCAATTTGGCATTTTGGGACATTCATGGACATCAAGCAGCCTTTGTTTGAGTCTATGAACGTTCGTAAACATGAGCCTTCGCGAGTGATGTTTTGGAGATGTGTGAAGCAAGAGTAGTAATCACAATGAGACGGCCATTACGCCTGCTGGAGTGGCGAGTGGGATCGACACATTTTGAGCTGATACCACCAAAGATCTATACATTTGATACTTCAGTCATATGAGGCTGTGCATTTGCAGTATAATTCCACCGAGGATAATCGGTACTGGAATCGATGAGCTGACTCTCACGCAAGAAAGTGGGGAGGGGCTTGTTTGTAACGAAAGTTAATATAACCGTTAAATATTGACAGGTAGTGCCAAAATCTTTGAGGGACCATCCATGGCGACGATATGGAACCGCACAAAAACTGAACAGCTTCCTCTTTTATTTCACAGTTTATCCTACGGCGTAGAAAAATAAGTAGTATGTTTCTGGTAACATGAAATTTCAGCATAGGGTCGGTAGGTCGGACAAAGTTTTTTTTAAAATCTTTTTTTCTCCCTCCCTCCCCCATCAAAAACGTAAACAAAATAACCATAAAACATAAAACAAGGAGACATTGAAACCAGTGCTCGTCTGTCAAAGAGGGGAAGCTCAATTTTGGTCGACGTCATAAAATGTGTCCGTTTATTGATACGTGAATTCTACTCTAGCTCCGTTGCTTTTCAAGAAAATGATCTGTGACCCTGTCATACCAACAAGGCGTCTTTTCCCGGTACTTAATTAGTGTCCTACAACTATAGGAACTACAATAAAACCCACCAGAAATAAAAGATTAATTTGTCGCTAGTTGTTTGTTTACAACAAAGAATGTCGCTAAAATGATTAGGAGAAGTCTCCAGCTCAACTCGGAACAGAATGTGAGTTGAAAAATTGCTCGCGACAGACGTCTACACTAAAAGCTCGGTGACTGGCTCATTTCAATGTCAATCGAACTAGCACGCAGGCTCAGACAGATCATCCAATCGGATGCAGAAGAGCCTGGCGTCCGGTACCCTCCCACTGCCATCCAGTCCCAGAGACGTCGAGCCTCCGTGGGCGGGACAAAAACCAGCTTGTATCCAATGACTCGTCTCCATTCAATGCATTGGGACAACCTAACCTGAACTCACTAGACGCTCTGCGTCCACGGTTTAAAGCACAGCGAAGCTGCGGGATGAATGAGAATGGAGTCGCGTCGTAACCAGTAAGAAGAATCTGATTTGGAACAAAAGTTGAGCACATTGTAGCGCATATTTAGTCAATGACATGTACGCACAATGAAATTTACATTCATATATTTGATCACTTATTCTTTGACATTTTAGGGGAAGCCGAGCTTCCCTTGCAGTCCGAGAGCAATCACCACTGATTGAAACCCCCGCTCGGCGGCGAGAGAGTTGGGTACCCAGCGGCTGGGTGTTACAGCCATCTCGTTACCTCTGCGTCCCGCGTCCTAGACGGCCCGTGGTGGTCGTCAAATAGTTCGTTGAATATTTTCGATACAGCAGTGGATGCTATTTTCTTAATATTATGGTGCGAGCATGCGACTGCAACACACAAAACGCGGTTTAAACTGTTGTCGGAGATCGTGGCGCGCCATGATTCAATGTTGTTGAGGGCGACAGGGCAAGCGATTTAGCGTGAATATCGCGAGTTTGCACCAATGTAAACGCTCTAAATTCATCTTTCCTTTTATTATTTATAATTTTGTCTGTGGTTTTATTGTTCTTGTTTTGATTGTAAAGCGTCCTTGAGTGTTTTGAAAGGCGCGTATAAATGAAATGTACTATTATTAATATTATTATTATTACACAAAAATGTAGAAGGTTTGAAAAAAAATGCCGACCGTTAAGTTTTTTTTCAAGGTAGAAATTCTCGGTCGGTCGGGTTACCGGAAACACACTACTTTTTTTTCTACGCCTAATGAGTCCCCTTCCATAGTCTCACCCAAGGTAATTATCACTCACTTATGTTGCCTGCTCCATGTCATTAACGTGTGACTTTCTCTGCTTCTCTGTCATTAACTACGCGGAAGTTCAGGGTCAGAGAAGGTGGAGTCATGAGTGCACAAGGGTCACCCAGGGTTGGAGAAGGCGGAGTCACAAGTGCACAAGAGTCACCCAGGGTTGGAGAAGGCGGAGTCATGAGTGCACAAGCGTCACCCAATCCCGGCAAGGAGCTCGGAAGCGGCGGGAGCAACGGTCCCCCTTCCACTTCCGCCCTGGTCAGCCAGGACGCTGGCTTGCCTCCAGTCACGATCAAGAAGGAACCGGGCACCACGGAGACGAGCAACGGCACCTTTGGTGACGCCAACCCGGCGGAGATCTGCGTCGTCATCGGAGGAAACGACGGCAAAGTGAGCGGAGGCGGATCTCGCAGAGGCCAGACGGAGGGTATGTTCGCTCTTGGTACTCCTCCCCCAACCAAGAGCACAGACTCGTGCATAGGTGTGTTGCCAAATGTATACATACTGTACACATGTTAAGGTTGCAAAAATGTTTGCAAACAGTTTTAATGGTCGCAAAACAGTTTTTCTTATCGTCATCTCAGTGTGACCACCGCGTTGCCAGTTGCCCCGTCCCTGAACTAAGATATTCCTTTGTTTGATGCTAGTAGTACCTAATTGTATTGAATGATATATGTACTGACAAAACCTCTCTCCTTATCTAGGTTCCTATGTATGTGGAGTTTGTGGGAAGAAGTACAAGTATTACAACTGCTTCCAGACGCATGTTAGGGCACACAGAGGTAAGAGATGGTCCCAAAATGTCATGCACAAAACATTAGTTTAGTTGAGAGAGAGAGGGAGAATATGGCCTAATACTGATTTCCTCTGCATTACAGAATCTGAGAGCATGGTTGCGGATCTCCAACCAACGCCCAACAGTGAGTAGTCTTTTTGCAATTATTTCAATTTTTTTTTCACGTTTTGTTCTGCGGCTCGGTGGCTAGCGCGTTGACCTCACAGTGCAGAGGTCATGGATTTGACAATCTGTCGCTATGTTAAAATCCACAAACGGGTGGAACCAAAACGTCCGTTCGAATGAGTAGACCACAGAGGTTGCAACAAATTATGATAGATTAAATTCCTTAATATGATGCAACTTGCCGTGTTATAGCCTTTTTTTTTCAATTCCACAATTAAATAGTATACTTGATGAATACTCCCTAGAATGATGTTTTCAAATAGAGTGTGTATCACTGAGAAATTCACAAATGAAAAGTGCTTTTCCATTTTGACTGTAAAACCGGTGCACTGCAGTGCTTCCCAAATAAAATGAAAACTGCCTGTTTGTGTTCTAAGTGATGTCAGAATTTTCCCACATGTACCTCCTAAAATAGTCCGTGATCGTCCATCAAGACCAGTGGGCTTTATCTTTAACTCCAGATTTTACGACAGCAAATAAAATCTTTGGTTGCTCTATCTTTAACTTTCACCCTTTTCCAAAGCTTTTTTGGGAAAAGAAAAACACCACAAAACTCAACACACATTAATTGTGACAATCAACTCATTTTTTAAGACAAAGAGAAAATGGTGTTCGTTCTATATAAGTGATTGTTTTGTCAAAATATAATTGGGGCAGCCATCACACAAAATCTTCAACAAAACGGGGACTTAACAGGCACATAAACCCACACAATTGGCAGGGAAGAGGATGTTTCAAGGCACAATGTGTAAAATGCACTTAGTGATGAACTAAGGCAGCGGTCGGCAACCTTTGACACCGAAAGAGCCATTTGAATCCGGTTTCCACGGAAAAGAAAACACTGGGAGCCGCACATCTAAAATGAAAAAAAAAAACTTCTACTACTTTACCGCAGCATGTTTCTTATGAAATCCACGTGCTACAGAGAAAATTACATTTTATTCATTTAATGAACACATTTTGACCGTCGACCGGCGCGCCGTACCACCGCCCCGCCCGTGCCACCGTCACGCCCCCCCACGCCTCTCCCGCGGCCGACGTCGAACGTCGCCGCCGCCGTCGCCTCCGCCGTCCTCCTCCGCCCCGGCTCGGGAGGCCGGGCACGCGCCGGTGCGCCGCCGCCGCCGGCCACGGGTCGGGCCGCGGGGCCGGGCGCTGGGTGGTCGTGGCGGGGGTAGAGGAGACGACCGGTCGTCGACCGGCGCGCCGTACCACCACCCCGCCCGTCCCACCGTCACGCCCGCCCCACGCCTCTCCCGCGGCCGACGTCGAACGCCGCCGCCGCCGTCGCCTCCGCCGTCCTCCTCCGCCCGTTCGCACCTCTCACCGGGCTCGGGGCCGGGGCACGCGCCGGGTGCGCGCGTCGTTTCAGCGGGTATACCAGCTTCCGCAGTGTGACGTCTATTTTGAGCGCCGAAAAATAATATCAAATAATTTAATTAATATTTTAATATTTCAAGATCACAATAATCTTCAAATTTAGAACTAAAATAATATAAAAACTAACACAAATAAAACACACTTCAATTAAATACAAAAAAAAAAAAATTAGTAATTTATTTTCCTAAGCCAATCAGAGCCGCATTATAAGGATGAAAGAGCCGCATGAGGCTCCGGAGCCGCGGGTTGCCGACTGCTGAACTAAGGCGTAGAAAAAAAAGTGGTGTGTTTCCGGTAACCCGACCGACCGAGAATTTCTACCTCGAGCAAAAACTTTCCGGTCGACATTTTTTTCAAACCTTCTACATTTTTGTGTAATAATAATAATAATAGTACATTTCATTTATACGCGCCTTTCAAAACACTCAAGGACGCTTTGCAATCAAAACAAGAACAATAAAACCACAGACAAAATTATAAATAATAAAAGGAAAGATGTTTACATCGGTGCAAACTCTCGCGATATTCACGTTGAGCATGCGCGTCATTTGCCGTCGTGTGTCAACAACATTGAATCATGGCGGCGGCCGCGATCTCCGAAAATAGTTTAGACCGCGTTTTGTGTGTTGCAGTCTAGCATTACTACACCTTGTGATGAATATTTTATTCATAAAGTTACCATGCTACAACCAGTATACTTTTTCATATTATTTTTCACAGCGATTAGCCTACAAATCTAATGACCAATTTGCCATGTAATCGTGCCTCGCGTCGTCCGTCACTCGCTCTCGTGTTTTGTGCATACGTCACAGGTGAGTTTAGTGATACGCCCTTCGGACGATTCATACGAAAAATCAGACTGGCATTGCCATTTCTTAAATGACGTAATTAGTAGACCTTTGTGAGTTTTTTTCGCCGCCATCTCAAACTTTCATCCGCGCGATTCCTCAATTTGTGGACTAAAATAGCAACCCGCATACGCACCTATCTGTTGCGTCCCCCAACACTCAAAACGAAGTAAATTCGAAGAAACACAGCCACACACCACAAACACACAGAGGCACAGTGAAATCGCGTTGATCACACAGTCAAGTCGTGTGCGGTGACTTTAATGGTTAAACTATGTTTCGTACCGTAAAATGACGCCACGGAAACGACACGCTACCGTAACTATTGTTACGTGAAATCCTCAGGCTTGCCGTAGTTTTTTGTTTGTTTGTTTTCCTTCGGCGGCGAGCGGGGGTTTCAATGTCTCCTTGTTTTATGTTTTATGGTTATTTTGTTTACATTTATGATGGGGGCGTGGCAAAAATATTTTAAAAAATAAAAACATTTGTCCGACCGACCGACCCTATGCCGAAATTTCATGTTACCGGAAACACACTACTTTTTTTTCTACACCTAATAGACTGCAGCGACGCAATTTCTGAGATCACCTTGTATGTCAACTGCTGTATTATGCTGTTGGTCTGAATATTCAAAGTTGATGTTGTGTCAAAACTTGCGCAATAAAATGTGAATTGAAACCATTGTGATTTCTGCAAATATTTATCAGTCATGCAGTTTATCAGTCATCTCAGTAACTTGATGAACGAGAAGACATTGGTGTCCAATTTTTAGCAAGACTTGTATGGCCAATATTGCAACAGGGATTTTTAGTTTGGATCACGGGGATAGAGGATATTTGCAGAAGTGTTTTACTTCTTGCCAAATATATTTTATTGACATTTTAGGCAGGGATTTTTTTTGTGTGTGTTATGGCCTTGAATCAACTTACTTTTCATATTTTTTTTCTCTCATACCTGCGCATCTGTCAGGTGGCTTCCGTTATTCCTGTGACATCTGCGGCAAGAAGTATAAATACTACAGCTGCTTCCAGGAACACCGTGACCTGCACGCAGTGGATGGTAACGGCACAAATTTCAGTTGGCTGGAAAACAAAGAATGGGATCAACAAAAACAAAAACAAAAAAATGCCAGAGCTAAGAACGATCCTGAAGGAAATGCTTTATTTATGGCAAAAGTGTGTTTTGTAGCCCTACTAATGATCACTCGTATTCCCACTCTGTCAGAATGTTACTTCATGTCTGATGATATTTTTACGTTGCATCCGGTTGCGTTTGGAGTTTTCAACCATTGTGGATGTCGTTTGGATCCATTCCGACAAACTGAGCTGCATTTTAGGATGACGGTGAGTCATTTAGGATCAACCTTTCACATCCATCCTCTGCCCTGTCCCTTTTAGATCCATATGAGCAGGTCATGATACCCATCGATGGCCTTAAAGAGGAGGAGCCGGTTGAATCCTATCCTAAAATTGGACCAAGTAAGACCTTTTAATGTCTTCTAATTTCGGTGTTCCTCTGCATTTTTATGCACCTCTCTTCAAATAAGTACCGGTACTTCCTTCTCATGTGATACCGCCATGTGTCGCTATCGGACACCTTTCGTCAAATGAAAACTGTATGGATGTGTGTGTGTGCGTGTGGCACTTTTACAACAGCTGTAGCTGTAATAAAGCGCTTTATAGAACATTTAACATACAATAAAAATAATACAACAGAACCCGTAAAATGAAACCTGGACAATAATACAATCGTAACAGCCATTGCGTGCTCATTCCATTCAGAAGTTGTCTTTCTTAAAACCATTGATGAACGCTGTCCCGCAAACAAATGTGCATCTTTAACTGTCTACTAAAATACAATGATTTGTAAACTACTGTAATTTCCGGACTATAAACCATTCGTTTTTTTCACACGCTTTTAACACTGCGGCTTAAACAATGATGCAGCTAAGTTATGGATTTTTACGGGCTAATGAGTTTTGTGCCGCCAATATAGTCAGGGTCAATTCCAATTATAACCCTTAGTCCTCGGTTGTAGGCGATTACGAGAACAAAGCGGTGTACCGATTCCCAGAGGGCTCGGTCTCACATCAGGTTCTGACATATCGGCCGTGACTCGCTGAAATGTGGCCTGACAGGGTCCAACATTCGACCTTTTTGAATGGTGGCTGTGCCAGAACCAGCACTGGCACACTATATTCATGATTTACTATAATACAATAAGTTCCCATGAATAATTCATATTTACCGTCTTTATACTGCATTCAGCCTTGAAGAAAATGTGACTCCTGTGTCGATATTTGCGATCTATATTCGACACACAAAACTGAAAAATGCTGACATGTGACTGATTCTGAACTGAGTCCTGAGCAACTATGTCATTTTTTTTAGTCGCCGGCGACTCGTTAGCTTTTCGCTAACTTTGAACTGGTCTGCTTGCCGGTACACCCAAAACTGTGGAAAAATAAGTTTTAAAAAAATCCATATACAAAGTCAGAATTGGGTGTTTCTTGAAGTAATTTCCTCTCCAATTGAAAGAATGCTGATGTGCTTGCTTGAGATTCATGTTATACCGGACTATACTGTAAGGTTTAATACTACCTTTTTTTCCATTTGATTATATCTTAATTTAAGACACATTTTTCTGTGCTTTCATTTCCCTTCTCCTGCAGAAACGGGCAGCTTTGTTTGCGAGTTCTGCGGGAAGCAGTACAAATATTTCAACCCCTACCAGGAGCACGTTGCGCTTCACACACCCATGAGTGAGCCCTTTGTTGTTGTTTTTTTTGGTTGCTTTTTATTGCTCATAAGTGAAAGTTTTTTTGTGTCAAATGTTTAATCAAATAACCTGAACATGTAATGTCTTTTAATGCCCTCGATTGCCTTATAAATTTCATCTCCTCGTCCTTCTGACCCATCGCCGTGAAGCCAATAATAATTGGTAACCGCACCGAGTTGGTGGTCTCGGTGTATTGTGTGGGCGAACGCGCCTCTGTCTCTTTAGAAAATGATTGAACAAAAGCGCTTCTGCAATGAGTAACCTGCGCAACAAAGTTCAACAAAGTTGTAAAGGCCTCTGCGCTGACTTTCGCACTTCCAGCACTGATGCAAACGTTTTCAGTCAGTCGCACGACTCGCACAGGATTTGGTCGCACCCGTTTTTGGGGTGGTACAGCATGAGCATGCTTGCTGATGTATAGTTGCCATGTGCAGGGAAACTGTTTTGCCACGGGGTTTTGTTTCGCTGAATTTGTCCTCGGAGAGTAGAGACGCTTGAGTTGCGCATGTCTATACTGTATGTTCGGCAAAAACAAGCAAATGAATTTTGCGGCGTGGTTTATGTTTGCACAGGCGGATTGCAATGATGGGTGGAAGTCCCGTGAATTGGTGGGAATGCTATCTCCAGCCACATCGGTTGAATCCTGGGCAATATATATTATATTGACTTCCCCTGCATAAAATATGCTTATATGGGCACGATATAATTTTACGTTCTCAATGGTACGACATGTCATTTCTGGACAGGACAGTCAATCCAAGTGTTTATTTTATTCCTCTAAGCATGTGTGTATTTCATGCCAATGATAGTGAAATGTCCTGTGTTTCTCCTATTAGGCTCCTTTGATTTGACGGCATCTCGGGTGCAGGAGTGCGGAAGCTTGGACATGAGTAAATTTGGCCACAGCCAAACTGATAAGATTAAAAGTAAGTGAATTTTGTTTCTCGCTCTCTCCCCCTCTCTGTCTCTCTCGCAATTGTCTGCATACACATGCAGAGAAGACAAAAGCAAGTACAATGTAGCTAGATTGCAGACGTTAATATTCATCATCAGTTTGATCGCGGCATCAGAATGCTCTGTAATTAGCGGAGCTTGTCGGCACGGCGAATTGTCGTGTTGTTCGTAAACAGATGGGCCAAAATTAAAAAAGCGATTGAAACAACAGCAGAAAACAATCAAGCAATCAAACATTTATAAAGTGCTTTTCATCCAGAAGAGCAACTCAAAGAGCTTTCTCTTTGAGGTGCTCTTCTGTAAGAACAACTCAATTGCTATAATCAAGCTTCCTACCTCTTGTAAATGCACAGACAATTACACAGGTTACAAATAACGGCCGATGGTATACGGCTGGCTGCAGAGGATCCAGGTGAGGAAATATAAGCTGCAAAGGACAGTAGTCCTATTTGTATACAAGCAATTAAAAAGTGAATTTTCCATAGTTTCCCTTTAAGAATATATCTCAGCAAATGCTAAGAAATGTGCCTCTGTCAATTGTATAAAAAGTCCAAATTCTAATTGTATGCAATATTGTTTTCGAACATGAAAAACCATAGAGCTATTTAAAGCATGCACATTTTTTCTTTTTTTAATGTGGGTCAAAAAGATGAAGCGACGTGTTGTAACATAAGCTCACATTTCAAATGAACAGCTGGAACATTTTTGATGAGATGCTGAGCATTATTGAATTCACAACCTCAATTGATGCATACGCCACGAACTAACATTAAAACTGCATAAAGTGCCATTGATTTTCGTCGTGGCTTTCAACACAAAAGAAAATCTCTCAATATGCAGCATTGCGATAGTGTCTGCTGTTTTTGCTTTTACACAGCCAGTCACTTCAGACGGAAACTGGAGAATGCATTACAGTCTAGTCTGGTTGACACAAACAGTTCACGGAATTCAAGTGGTGAGTCGTATCTCTTTTTTCTTTTTTTTTTCCTTGTGCAACATCAAAGTTACCAATGTTCACCCCCGAAATAGTCTTAGTCTCTCGCAGCGTGTGGTACTTCTCATTGATGAGTTCAATTAAACATATGTTGAACATGATTGCAAATTATTGTATTCTGTTTTTTTTTAATAATGTTTTATACAACGTCGCAACTTTGTTTGTTTTATTTATTACATGCACATGTGTTACACGTTTGTGCCGTGAATCAAAGTGGAAAAATAAAAGGAGCAAACATGCCGCGGTAATCACATTCCCTCTTCTCAACCTCCAAACAGGCACTCCAAGCCCTCTGGTGGCCACTTCCTTCCCTACACCTCAGAGTAAGTGCAAGCCCCACCCCCACCTATCTACCTTTCCGCTTGAAACAAATGTCCAGTTATGCGTATGCTGCTCTCCATTGCATGTCACATTTGGTTCTCTGCAAGCCATTGTGCGTCTACTCTACACATGTGCTGCATCCATCATCACTCGAGTAAGAACTCTCAAGGGCATGAATATTAGATCGATTGTACATTTGTGTGATCTATCTATTTTGTTTGAGCTGTTTTTAAGCGTTGGCTGCCTCAACCTTTCTGCAAGGCGTACCAATCCAAAATCTTTTACTCTCTTTTCCTTTTATGTTGTGATTATAGTTTCTATTTGGTATGCTTCTCTACCAACATGCTGGTTCTTGAGTTAGGACAGAGTTGGACTGAGGCTGCAAAGTAACTGTTTGGCCCCCCTGCATGCAATACCGACACATGCTCTTCTCCAAAGTTTCTAAAGTTTTGTCAGCTGCATTTTCAAGATAAATGCTAGAAGATATCAAGTTGACAAAAGCAGTTAGTGTTTCATTGCTGGGATGCACGATAACGATTAGACTTTATCCAATATGCGCTACTCACAAAGAGTTGGAGATATTTGGCTTGTGGGTGAAATTTCAGGATGAGCCGAAAATAGTTTCAAACAGCTCGACCATGTTGTGCAAAGTGAAGTTGAGTGTCTGTGATACACTTTGGGTTTATGAATTGGATCGGACTGGTTCGAATAAAAACAATACAGATCGAGGTATTTTGGCTTGGATTGGAGTAAAACTGTGAGGTGGCATTCATGTTGGATGTAGGATGGTGGTAATTGAGCAAATTAGAGAGGATGGGATAATGGATGGATGGATCATTAGAAGATGAAGCAACTCGTGAGCACAAGCCAATGTTGTTCATTGTAAATTACGACTCGTGACAAGTCCCCACAAGAGTGTGTGTGTGTGTGTGTGTGTGTGTGTGTGTGTGTGTGTGTGTGTGTTATATTTACATATGTATTTATATTAATTAATAATATAACTAAATTGTGAAGTTCATTCATTCATTCATTCATTCATCTTCCGAACCGCTTGATCCTCACTAGGGTCGCGGGGGTTGCTGGAGCCTATCCCAGCTGTCTCCGGGCAGTAGGCGGGGGACACCCTGAATCGGTTTTCTACGCCTTATCCTTCAGTCTGAGCTGTAGAATCCTTTGGTTTTTATGACTTTGTCCAGTATACATTTTTGAAATAGTGTGTAACTTTAATTTCAACAGTCTTTTGTGTTTATTCAACATTGTGTGTCTTTGCAACATAATTTAAAGTCGTTTGTGGGTTATCGTTATTTTTTTCACGTCCAATCAGATTTCAGCTTCTGTGTTGCTACATCAGCATAAACTTCCCAAAGCTTTCACACACAGATTTGCCATTTCGTCGTCGAATTGAAACAACACAATAGCTTTATTATTTATTATTATTCTATATTTTTTTTTAAAGAATCTGGCCAAATCAGATTTCAGAGTCAATATGAAAGGGCCTTTTAGAGTACTTTGGGGTTGGTCAGCACTTTTCCGTCCTCTGATTGGTGCAGAGCGACGCGTGTGGGATTCATTGCATGAAGCCTGGTGCGGACAAATGGACATGACTGAAAATTGATTTTCAAGGCGGACTCTTCTAAAAAAAAGAGAGAGAGATAGCAATTGTGATGATCGGACAACTTTTGGAGCTGGCTGGCTTGACGCTGAAAGGATTTATTTGACACTTTCACACTAGCCTCATAACAGTTCTCAATACCGTTAGCAAAAGAGAATGGAGTTTGTCTAAAACATATCTGTTGAGTACGATATATTTTATTTCATGTTTGATCTTCTTATGACGTGAGTAGATCACGGTTCGCACACTTTTATACTGTCGTGAAGAGATTTTTAGCTGAACGTTGAAATGGAGCCGCTGATAGTGTGGTGGTACGTTCGCCTGACTTTGTCCAGTGCAGTTTGTGTGGGCTGAGTTCTCAGTGACGCAGTGAGAGTGAGCGCAACTGGTTGCCTGTCTCAATATGTGCCCTGGATTGGCAACACGCTCCGGGTGTAGTCCCGTCTTTCGCCTGAAGTCAGCCTGGATCAATTTCGGCACCCGTTACTGAAAACAGCAGGAGTGGCGTCATGAAGGCTGGATGGATGTTGTCGTCACCGGGGACTGTGGCGCCTGGTTTTCCCAGAGTTACTAGCCACTCAGCTTTTTAACAAGACAGAATTGCAGATGGTATTTTTGTTGTGTTGCTCCTAAGGAAACTTTCTTGTGCGGGGAGGGCGAGGTGGTGGGGAGGGAGGTTTGCTTTGTGAAGTCACACATCTGATCGGCCCCGGCACGCCAATGATATGGATAAACTTGTACAGTATATATTATATGTGTACATATCAACGTACGTACAGACAAAGTATGTATCTGGAAACGTATGTATGTACCGTATTTGTATAGCGTGTAGTATACCAAAAAAAAAAAAAAGGCAGCTGTTATCGGTAGCAGGAAGTTATTGGTGGGAATGAAACCTATCGTGCATCCTTTCTTGGTAGTATTGCTATTCTAGGCCTACACATGGCGTAAAGCCAGAATGAAGGCAGCTGAATGGACAGATGCATTAGCATTTGTGCTTTTGTCACCAAAGAGAGATTCAACTCTCTTCTGGGCCTTGTGATTTTTTAGAACCCTACACTTGTGGTGCCTGTGGCATCCAGTTCCAGTTCTACAACAACCTGCTGGAGCACATGCAGTCCCACGCTGGTGAGTCCACTCTCACAAATGCATGTTGAAGCTCAGCAGTGAAGCAAGCACAGAATTTTAAATGGCTGCAATTGATGTGGAAGTCTGTACAAGCAAACGTGTTTTTGGCATCAAGTTCTCCCATGTGGTTGTTGCAGATCTGGTTCTGGGACACCTGGTTCCAATTCTTTTTTTTTTGTTTGTTTTTTTCGGTAGTATCATCAGGTAGCCATGCAATGGCTTAATTATGGTATTTGTACTTGATAAAGAGTCTGTCTGTCCGTGTGCAGTTTCAGTGATAAACTAGGCATATCCAGGCTTCATAATTATTTTTGGATTTATGATTACCTTGCATTTTGTTTTTAATTTTACAGTTTTGTTTTGACTGTAGGTCCATACATCAAACTAATTTGACAACATTTGTCGGATCTGCATGTGAGAACTGGTTGTTGCAATTATTCATCTGACATTTTACTTTGAAGTCAGGACCATATTTGAAACATTCGCATTCTTCCACTTTGTTTCTGTTTTGCGGTGCCTATATCTTTTCACTTCCTGTTTTTGTCCCTCCATAATCTTGCATTTCCGCCTCTATTTTTTTTATTTTTCATTTGAAGATAAAAATACCATGGCTGATATCGCTCCTCTTTATTCCCTCAGCCGACAACGAGAACCACACCAAAGGAGACTCTCCAAAAGCCTCCTCAGCCTCGGGTACTCAGGAGCCGCTTTGGAGAGCGTCTCCGGCTCAGGCACCGCACCCTCCCGTCAAACTCCAGATACAACCTCAAAGTCTCGTCCAGAGGAACCACAATATCACCCGTACGTTATTTCGAACGTCACTCGACTACGCCGCCTTTTAATTTCACAAAACCAAACGGCTGCGGTACGTCATCTTCCCAAACTCTTCCAAACGCATGAGTGAGACAAATACAACAACAATAAGGCCTTACCCCGAACCCTTTTATGTCAGTGGAAATGAGTCATCACCAGCATGATATATGATGATGCTTGTCGCCGGCGAAGGCTCTCTCTGTGGCACCGTCCTCACAGACTTTGATTTTTGTTCTTGTATACGCTGTGGCGATTTGATAGTCAACCATTTTTTAAAAATCAATTTTTGACCAAATTGATTGACAACTATTTTTCATCATCAAGTAATCTTTTAGAGTCGTTTCACTTATAACTGTCCAAATCCTGATTTCAGCCACATTCAAGGTAAATAATGCTGCCAAATGTAAATCCTGATCCCTGTCGACTCAGTTGAGTTTTATGATGATCCATTTTTATTGTTCATCTTGTCCTGATTGACATTTCTTTTTGACCAGATAATAATGGGCTGCCTGAGAAGGAGCGACTACAGGTGGCTGAGCGTCTCTTACGGGTAATGTGTTCTGATCTGAACATGCTCAACGTGCTCAACAGCAAGGACTTCCTCAAGCTGGCACAGACGTTGGTGGACACGGGGGCACGTCACGGTGCTTACTCCACCCGTGATGCCCTCGGCAACATGAGTGCCTTGGCGCTGCGTCAGCTACCCCGCATGTACAACCAGGTCAAGGTCAAGGTGACGTGCGCCCTCGGCTCCAACGCCTCTCTTGGCATCGCCGTCACCTGCCACTCCCAGACGTCAGGGCCGGACGCTTGCTATGTTCTAACAGCATACCAGGTGGAGGGGTCGAGACTGAAACGCTACGTTCTTGGCGTGCGGGAGGCGGAGCTGAGGGAGGGGCCGGAGCAGATTCACCACTGGGTCCAGAATGTATTGTCTGAATTTGTGATGTCAGACATTCGCACTGTGTACGTGGCGGAGCCCCGGGTGTCGGCGGCCGGATTCGGGGTCTCTTCGCTCGGTGGCGGCGGCAGGGGCAGGATATGCTTACGCTGCGCCGGGTGTTCGCTCGGTGCAGTGGTACAGGCGGTCCTCGGGAAACGTAGCCTGCAGGCTCGAGGCCTTCACGAGCTGGCCGAACTCCTCGCCACATGCAAGGACATCTCCACCTCCACCACACTGACACTGAGGGAGGAGCAGCACAACAACGCTTCCCTAAGCATGACTGAAGAAGGAGCGCAGGGCAGCGCTGCCCAGTGCCCCACCCCTCCCTGTTGGGACCGTACGGCCGAGGCCCTTCTGCAGGTCCATGCCCACTTTGAGCACATCTGTGAGACATACGGACGTAGTAAGTCCACAGCGCCGCTGCTCCAGGGACTCAACAAGCATTTGCTCGGCACGCTGACTTGTCTGCTGGCTCCTCTGCGCCTGGCAGCGCTGGAGCTGAGCAGCCAAAGGAGACCCACCCTGCAGCAGGTGCTTCCTGTCTACCTGCGCCTGGAGAAGTTCTTCACTTCCAAAGCCGGAGAAGCAGGAACCGGCATGGCCAGTAAACTCTGCCACTACTTCCTAGAAGCGCTCAAGGAGAACTTTAAGGTAATCTATTCCTTACAAAGTTCAAATTGTTGCAAATGTTATTGTTCGTACTACACTATAATTAATCTCATTTGATTTTTTTTTCCCTGAGAGACAATTATAGTAGAGCTGTCACTCGATTTATAAGATTTGGATACTTCATACACTTCAATGCTATTAAACTACGGGAGGCAAGATTGAGCCATGGCATTATCCGTTTTAAATTTGAAAAATGTCACCAACCAAAAATATCACCAAAAGTAGTCCTACTGAAATGATGCCAGCATCGAATTTATTCCGTGACTCGATGGATAAACCACCGTCATGAGAATAGAAACATCCGTCCTGTCCCCAGGTTGAGCGAGCCCACCAGGTGGCAATGGTGTTGGACCCTCAACTCAAGCTACGTTCAGTTCCCGCTTACCAGCACGAGGACATCATCTCCCGCGCCTGCGAACTTGCCGCCGAACCCAGGGACGGCGGCATGACCGCGGCCGGGGCATCGTGCGGCGAGGAGCGGGACGCCGACGGCCCTCCCATGCCCAAAATCACCCGAGTGGAGGGGGCGGGAAACAACGGCGGCCTTTCCAGGATGACCTTGTCCACCAACGACGAGAGTCAAAGCCACGTCAGGCAAGAGATCTTCCAGTACCTGGCGGAGCCTCTCCTCCAAGGCACCACCGATCTCTTCCACTACTGGAGCTCGACAATGGGCGACAGGTTCCCCAAGCTTGCCCGCCTGGCGCTGTGGCTCCTGGCTGTGCCGGCGGTGGGCATACGAAGCGAGTGCGTAACTGTGTGCGAGCAGAGCCTGGCCATGAAGAGGAGGCAGCAGGTAACCGCCGAAGAAATGAACAAACTCATTTTCCTTCGCTCCAACATGGGCTAACCAACCAAACCTTCACCTTCCACCAGAGACTTATTTATATACAATAAGGCCGACTCTAAAGCTAAATGTGTATGGAGGGGCAAAAAAAAAAGACATTTTTAGGTTGCAAGCGCTTGGAACAATAAGGCTTGCCGCATACTGAATGACACACTGACAAGTAGATGTTCAGTGCTTTGGGACGGAGCAGTTATTGGAGTGTCAGGTGAGCCTCTTTTGTCTGGCTTGAAGACTCAACTGCTTTAAAGGCTACATGCTGTTAGACTTACGGGATGGCAGGTAAGGCCAGTAAGAGTGAGCTTGCTGGCATAAATACAACACACAAAACGGTTCAGAAATTTCACTGCCTTTTGCAACTCCTCAGTCATTTGTGGCAATGACGCCAAGATTTTTTAAATTTCAGCAACCGCCTCCCCAAAATCTGCTCAACCACTCACCTTTTTGTTCAAAAAGGTTCAGTACACTAAGAGTTGATTACAATCTTATGCCCCTGTCATACGCTAACGTCGTCCACTGTTTCTTTTGGCTGGATTTACACGGCAGGGATAAGTGGCTACTTCCGGCGACCCTGAATCTACTTTTTTTGTATTATTGTTATTATTTTATCTTTTACATCTACATTTCAAGTGTCGCACACTGTACCTGATAAAGCCGGGTTTACGATCCATAATATGATCCAAATTCTGCGCGAAAGAGGATACAAGCATCGACGCCAGGCATTGAGACAGAAAAAAAAATCATAGAAATATTTAACATTGCTATGATATGCGAGCCACTTCAGCATTGCTCCACTGGCTATGCTCTCCAAAAATGTTACTTCTTTAATGATGGCCTTGCATTTTTCATTGCATCCGTTTCTCAAATATAATGGTCTTTGCTTTTGTGTTTTTTCTTGATAAATGCAGGATTCAGTAGACGTGGACGTGTGTGAATGTGTCACCATATGTCAAATGCATTTGGATGACCTCAAGATCACATGGATCAGCCGTACGTTAATGCTGTACCCACATTTACAGATATGCTTGATCTGTTGGATGTTTGTATTCACATCTGACAGGTGTAATTTTGATGTGAACATACTCAATTCATAGCAGTTTTCTTTTTTTTTTCCACTTATGTGATGCATATTCACATCAACAACAAAACCTCTAAATTGTGCCACTTGAATCGTGCGGTGTAAATCCAGCCTTTGTCTCCTGCTGCTACATGTGCTAGCCGCACTGCTTGGCCTATGGGCACTCTGATCAGACTTTTGGGGTTTTTGCGGTGATTGTGTTAACAGTTAGCGTCATACTTAGGGTACAGCCAAGCTTGTATTGAATATATTTAAATCACAAGGCAGTTTTAGCTTGCTCACTGTAGAAAAACATGCTGACCTGCTGTCGATTTTAAACATGTTGTTTATATGCTGTTTTGTTTTGTTTTGTTTTGTTTTGTTTTGCAGTAATTTGAATAGTCTTGGTTCTGGTAAATGCATCACTTCTAGAACCCCCTTTTTAAAAAATCAATATAGTTTAGTCTTCCGTATGTGGGGCTTCATGTGTTCTTTTCTCGAGGCAATAAGCTACAGCGCATGGTTAATAGGGTAAACGACAGAATCTACCAAAAGAGATTGGTGGCGGACGCGCTGCTCCCACAGTGAATTGGCGATCGCTTTGTTTTTGTGGGAATTAAAACGGAAATCTCTCCCAAAGGAATACATTAGCCTGACATTCCCCTCACTGTACTTTGACCTCCATTTTGAGCAACACGCGTGCACCCTCAAATACAGCTCGTCATGTCATTTGAAATGAGCACGTTGTATGAGAGACAGATGGCCTGGCACACCCAACTAATCCCCCTACCTAAGGGCCACCGACGTCCCCCAAATGAAATCAAGTTACTTTTATTTTGGGTTTTTTTTTTGAGGGTGTGCTAATACCTCTTTTAATTGCCTTGGATGAATGGCATACACATCTTCTGTTACTATATTTGTATGCTGTCAATATTTGGGTTCAGGTCAAAATTCTGGTTCCTGAAACATTCGGGATAAGCCGGTTCCCTGCCTGAGCAGAGTTGCTCTGTCACGGTAATTGTCCTGAAATGGTAATTGTGCTCAATTGGAATATCCTCATCCAAACGGCGACGCACGGACAACGTCATGATGCGAGTAGACGTCATTTCCGCTTCTTACTTTGTACCATCAATAAAATACGTTCGCGTTGATCACCTCACTAATAATGTCATAGGCTTCTTCCTCACGCCACAATCGTGGTGCTGTGCCGTGTCTGAGGTTTTCCTTGTTTGTGTACCTCTGCTTGTATATTTATGGGGGGCTGCCTGCCAGATGCTCCCTCCAAGTAGTTTCTGTATTCAAAACACCAAATTCCTTGTGGATAAACCATGCGCAGAACATAATTGAGCGTTTTAGTGGGGATATTCCAATACACGTTTACATGACCAAATATTCGGGTTCAAACCGGAGTCTTATTTGGGATTTTCAAAACCGGAATATGGCATATTGGGCTTTTTGCGGGTGGCCTTGCGCAACCGGAGCGTTGCTAATATTCCGCTTTTGAAAGCGTTATTGACTGCATGTAAATGTATTCCGTGTGTTCCTTCTGCCCTGCGTTTGGGCTTTATATCGCTTACTTTCTGTCAACAACAGAAAAATGCCTTTATGTTGCTAAATTCTTGCCTTCTCTGCAACATCTCATTTATTTGTATTTTGCGTTGTTGCTTCTCAAAGCAACGTTTGACTGACTGTTGGAAACAGTGTCCTCTAGTGGTTAATTGTAGACCTGCATTATGGACAAATGGACTTGGCAAGTGCTTTCTATCCCACCACGCAATTCCCTATTGTGAGCATTTACGCTCGTGATGTTGTCTTCAATAATAAGAATGGTCCGTAATTGTCTTCAGTTAATACTATATTAGTATATTCGACAGTATTCTATTCAAATGGTGGAACTATCTGTAAATATAATCGCCCATCTGAACCCCCACAAACTGCTATAGACGCCACACATTTTTAACGTTGATGATTTTTCCACCAACAAAAAAAAGTGCTTGGTTTATTGAAAATTATCATTCAATATTTAAATTGTTTTATCTTTTAAAATGTCTGTTTTTTAGCGGGTAACCTGATTCCGTGCGACCTGCATTTGGGGGATTAGGCATGGGCATTGGATTACATTTCCTTGACAAACTTTTAATTGATGAGCAATCGAAGAATCTTTTTAATCATAGTCAACATTAAAGGAGAGACGTATTGGGCATTGTTTTTACAATCTTGAACAGTTCCAAGGCATTTTTATAATCTGTGGCACGCTTTTATCAAAACACCCCAAGGATCATGAATTGCAGCAAACTCCGCGCCCTGTTTCTTGTCTTCCTGAAATTAGCTTGTTTTTAGGAGCGGGCCCTGTCTCCTGTAAGTGAGTTAGCCTTCATCCTCAGCCAAGCCCGGCTTTCATTACCATGACAACTGGGGACATAGCCTGATCTTTGTAAAATAGAGTCTTTGCATGACTCCCCTTGTCATCTCGCCTGCTAGTGTGTGCACAACAGCCGGCAGGATGTTGCCGAGTGCGTGTGTTCCGATGGCCATCTCTTCTGCCGCATCGCTCGGGTAACATCAGCAAAAGTGTCCACAATCCGACCAAAACTGTTAAATGCCAGATTTTCTCTCCTTGCTTACACCCAATTAAATAAAAGTCACATTTTCATATATAAGTTCTTTGAAAAAAAAAATAAAAAGATGACATCAGTGGTCTTCCACTCAATCATCCACTCAATGCCATGCGATGGACGAGTTCTGAACCATCACTTAATCCTTGTGTCTAATTGCCATTTTTAAATAGATTTTAAGTGAGTCCGGGAAAAATGTACTTTATTTGAAATATACCAATTAAATGGTTTACCTCAATATTTAAAACGTAGTGTTGCTGCTCATTGTAAAATAATAAATAAATAAAACCACCACCCAAAAAAAAAAAAAACTACAAATGATTTTAAGTTAGTGGTTTTGCTCTGGGCCAGGAATAGATGAAGGGATTTGTGATAGCGTTTTTTTTTTCTTCCAACTATGTATTTTAAATAGGATACGCTCTGGGACAAAAATGCCATTAGTTGACGTCACGGCGACACGTCAACGTAATCAAACCTTAGAACTAGCTTTGTTTTTTGCCTTTTTTGCTTAAATGAGAATTCTATCGTGAGATAATTATGCATGCGTTTTAATAAGATTATATGATACGGTTTGAAGCCAGTTTTTTTTTTTTTTGGCCCCCTTTTTGTTTCATGTCAGACTGTATTTGAGCCTCTCGAGTGCGGAGGGAGGCGGCCGAGGTACTGCTGATCATGGGGTGCTGCGAATGCGTGAACGACGTCATCCGTTTTCCGAGGACGTATTATGTAAATACGTGAGAACTGCTGTTTTTATGCCACGAGGGGGCGCTGTCAATTCAGAGATACAGTAAGGGGCGCCAAGAACATTATACCTCTTTTTCTACAGTAGCATTTCAAGGAGAAAAAAAAAGTCTTTTGATATGATCAAAAAACTCAAGTTAGATACTGTTAGCCCAGCCGCTGTAAGTTTGATTTTAACTTATTCAGACGACAGTTGTAAAAATATGCTAACACTGAACCGTGTTCTCCTTTGGCTTCTAGTTTGCATTATCAAATCAGGTTAACAACTGTGTGTTGCTTTTAATCTTATTTGACAGTCGTTTTTCCTCTTCTTTTTTTTTTTTTTACTGTCACACAACACGTTTGATACTTTTTTTTTTCTTCCTCTGTAGATTCCCACCTAAGTTGTCTTATTAGTAAGCCTAATTTATACTTTTGTAGCAACACTATTTTTATATAATGACAAAGTAAGTTCAGTGTCTTTTTGTTGTTGTTTTGTGTCTTCTAATGGCAGCGCTGTTCAAAACTGTTTCTGGACGACGTAACCCACTGTAGTATGTGATGTGTGAATAAACTCCTAATCTGTGTCTAAAGTCTTGAGTACATGATGCCATACTTGACTTTCATCCAACCTTTGGTATTGCAATGTCACAGATTTGGAGTTGCAGGGGGTGTGAGCAGATATTGTAGAACTCCATAATGTGTCATGCCGCCAAAAGCCCTCTGTCATGCTACAACCTAAAACTGCATTTTCGAATATGTCCATCAAAGACCTAAATTTTATTTTGGTACGTTCAAATGCATTGTATTTTGTAACAATTTTATCCAGAGAGATTTGTGTGTAGCTATTTCAAGGAACACGAGCGTCTGTCCATCTTAGTACTGCACTCGACCGCTAGATGGCAGTGCCTCTTCAGATTTAACATAGGTTCAACTTGGTCCAGAGACGCTTCTGAAGACAACCCCAAAATCAGTATTGTACAACCTTCATCTGGTTGTTTCATTGAAATGTCTTTGTTGGTGACTTGACACAAGGAGAGAAGGTCGTATCTAATTATTTGTTTCATGTTTTATGGCAAGGCGTCCTTCACCCACATGCAGTGACAAAAACGATTTGCTGTTGCCCAATTGCACCACTCGCAAAGCCACTCAGAACAAGTGAACCATTTCATTGGTTGAGTGGCCTCAAGTGGGAGTTTCGGTGCATATAATCGGTTTGTGTATTTCCTGTGTGCATACATAGAAATACATAGAAGCACAATGACCAAAAAAAAAAAAAACATTAATCAAACTAATTTAATAGTTGCCGGGCCGTATAGAAAGGCGTCTGGATCCGGACTCGGGGGTAGCGCCATCCTGCTCGTCTGCTCACTGAGCAAGAACAGCCAGGAAGGAAAGAGACATTCTCCTCTTCCTCATCTTCATCTCCTTCCTGTATGAAGCACCTGACTTATCAGGAGTGACACGAATGTACAGAAGTGCCAGGGTGCATTCTGCCGGCCTGCTGTCAGGTGTCGTTCCCGCTAACACTCCACCTAGGCTGTGACCTCATAAGCCCCTGAGCCTGCATCTGGCTCCTTGCCCGCACTGCACCGTCTGCCTGCTCCTCTGGCCGCCTCTGCAGATGTTTACGGTACATACGTGCATCTCATAAAATTGTATGAAAGCCCCCCCCCACACTCCCCCCAAAAAGCTGTTCCAAGTAGAATTTCATCCAGAAAGAAATCAAATAGGTGTGTCAGAAAGACTATGTCACAAAACGTATTCCAAACCCAACCTACCAACTATGAGTTTTTCCCCTTCAACTTGGGCCAAAACGTCAATCCTGCTCCCAGAAGAATACGATTAGTAGTGAATAAAGACGTAGCAGAGAAGACTGCTGAAAATGTGTTTAGACTCCAGACGGATTACTTTGAGAGGGTTAACTTATAGTTTCAATTTCAAATGCGTCTTTGTTGATGCCACTGAACTTCTCTGACAGACCATGTGTTCATATATTCCACATGGTGGGAAAAGTTAGATAAGAATTCCAACTTAAAGGGGAAGCTGAGTCAAGAACGGTCTTTCCAATAATGTGCTCTCTGCGCCCCCATTTTTCTAAACACGGTATTTGGCTTAATATGGTATTTGTAGAATATGGATGAAGCGGCAAAATCCGCCTGTTTTTATCCGTCTCACGACACTGCCAATTTCGCCACTTGCTGTCAACTGAAAATGACATCACAGCGCCTGGGAAGGGCTGAGGTAACGAACGATACGTCATGTGACATTTTCAAGCTGAGCCCTGCGGCACTGTGATGTCATCTTCAGTCGCCAGTGTGTGTCAGAACAAGGCAAAATGGCCGCCCCCTGAAATGCATGAAGACGGATGGATTTTTCTGCCTGTGTGTTCGACAAACACAGTACTCATCAGACTGCTGTGTTGAGACTAGTGAGGGTGCATGGAACAATTGTGGAGATAAAGTTTGACATGACTTTCCCTTTCACTTTATTTAATGAATCTCATTCAGTACCAGTCAATTCTAGACCAAGTCTGAAAAGACGTTTAAAAACGTCCTTGGGAGTGAATGAGTTTAATAAATCATTCAAATAAAGTACTGATGTAAACAGGGACCCTCCAGCCCAAATGGAGGAACCCGTGTCTCCTTATATGGCAATGAGAAACAGGTAGTTTGTCCCAGCCACCGTTTTCTGCAAGGGTCCCTTGCAATTGAAAGGTTCACTTCTATAGAACGGCGTGTATGTACAAAGTGTGTGTGCGAAGGCTAACTACACGGGCAAAGTCAAACATCCACCAGCACTCCTTCCCCGAGTGAAGCCCCGCGATGGGGAATTTCCGAGGCATTTAAAAAATTCATGTCCGAGTTGGCATTATGTGACTTGTCCAAAAAAATGACGTTTGACTGGTGGAGGCCCGACTGCATGGCCGCTGTGCCGAAAGGAGGTCAAGGTTAAATTTTGCAGCGGTGTTATAAATAGCCCCCTAAACCCGACCCCCTTACCTCCGTCACTTCCAACCCAACAGATCTCACTGTTATCATTTATTCATCGCCACCATGATCCAGACGTTCCATGCAGCTGGAAAAAGCAGCATGTCATTCGCATTGTGGACTGTTGGATTTAGGGAAACAGGCTTGTTTGCTCTCCACACACGCGCGTCATTGCCAGCACCGAGTGTGTGTAACTTGGCGGGGAAGTTACTATGAGTCGTGAGTTAAAGTGGACTCCTCTTCTTCAAACAATCTGCTCCTCCTGTTCTTTCTTTTGCCTTTTTTTTGGTCTTCAACCCTTCCTCTATAAATGTCTTCCATTGCATATTCCCGACATTGCCCCCTGTTTTTTTTGCATACCAAATTTTAATAGCTTGTAACTGCCCCCAAATGTTGGAACCAAGGTTCATTTTCCAACATCGCTGCCTTATCGGGTCGGACCCATGCCGTGTCAAAACAGCTTTTCTCTTCCCAGCAATCTGAAAGAAGTTTTACCCGTCCAATGCATTCAACCCTTTCAGGGACAGCGCGCGCTACAGTGGACAGCTTATCATTTCTGTAGGATAAATGCTGTATTTCTGTTGAGAAATTTTACTTTTATTTTTTTTAATGGCTTGCACACAAATAGTTGGGCATTCATCTCGTATGAAATTAAAACAGTTTTATCTCGTGGGACCTCATGGCCTCATCCACGTCCTTAGGAGTGAAACGTCACATCTTGGTGACTTGATTTCCTATCCATCGCGACGTTTTAGAAAGGCATAAAAATGTCATTGTTCAAATACTTCCGGATCTAAATAATCGATCTCATTCACGTGAGCAAGTGTGCCGATTGCTCTGGGCCGTTGTGATACTCCCGGCTTTTGCATTATCGCTTGTCACGGGTGCATTGTTGGTTTTGAATTGAATATTTTATCGCTCAAAAGAAAAAAGAAAAAGCTCAATTCCGAGTGATTTAATATCCAGTGCCGTTTTGCATCCTATACTCTCTCCACTCATTTTCCATGATTTATAACCCCTTTTGGCCACGACTATTCCTGTGGGAGAATAACTCCCTGGCACAGGCGCCAATTGGGCAATTTTGATTTGATAGGATGCTGAAAAATGACCCATTTATTAGCTTTGATAATTAGAGCTAATGGATCATCGCAATTTTCCTAAGCCTGGCATGAAAAGGGAATGAGCTTGCAATTTGGGTACATGATGCATGATTTATAGTCAAATGGGAGTAAGCGTGGCTCATCGCCGAACTATTTGATGTATTTATGTTTTTTTCTTCCCCTCTCCATGGTAACGTGTCAATACACTAATATGAGCTTAAACAACGTTTTGTGTGTGTGTGTGTGTGTTTGTGTGTGCGTGCGTGCGTGGGCATGTGTGCTTTCCTCCCGAAGTGTCGCAGTTGTGGCGAGGACGCGAGGGCGCTCCAGGTGCAACGTGATGACGCATGTTCATGTCGGAGTCCTTGGCAGTGTCCTTCAAAATGAGGGGGGAAATGCAAGGCAAGAGGCAGGTTTGTTTTACAAGGTTTAATCATTCCCGACGCCATTAAAAAGAAAAAAAAAGGATGAGCTGATTGATCAGGCTTTATTGATCTGCCACAACCCTTTGACCTCCCGATTGATGTCGGGCCTTATAATGAGGCCTCGGATCAGAAGCTTTAGGGTTTGCGGAAGGCTGCCCACGGGAGTGGTGGCTTACACGCGCACCCGCGCGCGCGCACACACACACGCATACAGTGCAGCTCAATCAACTTCGTACCATTGTTACATCGCCATGCCCTCGATAACCCCAATTTGCATAATCGGCTTTTTGCATTGTGTGGCCCAGACACATTAAGGTGCGGCATGGCATTGTTAACTGCGAATCAGCATGCAACCATTGTTTGCTCATCTGCATTGTTTATTTATGCCACAGCATGTGTTTTTCAGCTTTAGCCGGCCCGCTAAAGGCATGACGCCGCCTCTTCCGCCCCGCATATACATTACAGCTGCCCGCCGCGGTCGTGTCAACAACGCACACACTGTTGTTGACACACTGGGCACACCCCAAAGCATAGGAGTCGTATTTCTCATGTCACGTAGTGTTCCCCTTGTTTACAGTATGCATACTGGACATTCCAGTCATTCCCCCCCCCCATTGCCCGGAACTTAAATGCGGTTAGCGATCCCTGAACCATCTGTCTTCTGGGCTTCATCCCTTCAGACAAGTCACGATGGTGAATACATAATCGACTTGCTTTTTGATGGTGCGCCCTGGTCATAGGGGGTGTGCCAACTCTGCTGCAATGTCAAATTGGGACTTAAAATATTTGGCAATGCCCTTTTTTGAGGCGTGCTGTGGGGACACCAACGTACATATGAATGCACTAACAATGCCGCTTTGGGAGAAGTGAAGCCACCGGTGGCCATCTTACGTTGCCACTTGCTCAGCCCGCCCGTCTTGAATACATTGATTTCTGTGTGGCATTTTCACGTTATTGTTTGTCTCCATGTTAAAATATCACTGTGTATGGCATCAGGTTGTACCAATAATTATTGGATGAAGGATACTTGACTAATTTTAACCAGGACCAAAAGTCTGCCACCAACAATGTGACATAAAATTTACTTCAACTTCTGTACACAACACATTGTCCAAATATGGCGAATAACTTCAGCTGTTCATCTCACCCCAATCCAATCTTTCACCAAATCTACACAGTCAAAATGATTCATCCAACCTCGGGGTAAAAGCAAAGTAGTTCGTTTAAAATCAACAGCAAATGGGTTAGCAAAATGATTCAGTATTTCTTAGTATGTTGGAAATTTCCTTTTTTTATTATTTTTTTTTTTTTTTGTGCTGTGCTGAGGAGTAGGGGATGCCAGCTTTGTCGGATGTTAAAAGGCATGCGCGGTTCCAAAAGTTGACTGATCCCAAGGATTAAGAAGCACTGTAATAATTTCATGCTTCGTGTGGCTCACAGGATGTCGTTGAGTCATTCCATCTGAATCACAGACTGTATCAACATGAGTTCAGAGTAAATATGCTTTTGTCGCTGGACCAGGCTGCATCAAATGTAGTGTATTGAGCAAAAAGCCTTTGGAGTATTAAATAAAAACATTTTAAAAATAGTAAACTTTAAGGACACTTGAGAGTGCTTTGAATTAGGCAGCATGGTTTTTATGTTGGGTTTGGCAGACAGATTGGCACAAACCTTTCTCATGAAGCCGCTTGACCTTGTGATCTGTTCGTAAACATCCAATTCCCAAAGGAAATAATGCAAAGTGAATCAATGTCTTCTAGGTCGTCAAAATGTGGACTTTTGTTCCTCCCCCTTTCTCACGAAAATGTGAATGGTAATAAACGTTCATTTTGTAAATTTTTTTTTTAGGTTCAATTCCAGCTCCGGTCTCCCTGTGTGGAGTTTGCATGTTCTCCCCGGGCCTGTGTGGGTTTTCTCCGGGTACTCCAGTTTCCTCCCACAATCCAAAAACATGCATGGCAGGCTGATTGAATGCGCGAAATTGTCCCTAGGTGTGAGTGTGAGTGCGGATAGTCGTTGCTCTATGTCTGCCCTGTGATTGGCTGGCAGGGTGTACCCCGCCTACTGAAGACGGCTGGGCTAGGCTACAGCACGCCCGCGACCCTTGTGAGGATAAAAGTGGATCAGAAAATGGATGGATGGGAAGAGGGGGTCTCCCAACCCTGTTGAAATGTTGCATTGGTTCAAACGCGTGAGAATAGCATTTTGGGGGGCGGGGCTTCAATTGTGAGGAACGGCCTTTTTTGGAGTGTCCAGGAAAAGGCTTATCAAGTCTTTTTCTGGGGGGTTGTGTGCTGGAAAATGGTGGTGCGCCAAACGCTGGGTATGTTTTGAAAGGGGTGCACCTTGAACCAAGTTATTCTTGCGGATTCTTCCAATGGGACATATCCCATTCACCTTAGCAGGCATTTTCCACTCATCCTCACCCAAAGGGATCAAACCTCGAGAAGCGTTCCGAGGAATCATCTCTTTCCTTTCGCCCTCACTGTTCCAGCCACCCTTGGCTACGACGTGGCCTCGTGCCCCCCCCCCCCCCCCCCACCCAAAAAAATTATATCCTCGGATGCGTCAGCCCGCTTCATCCGTCCGAACAACGCGCTGGAGTTTGTGTTTTTATGGACGAGCGTCAGTGCAAGTGTATTTCGAGCGGGCCAGCTAACGAGCGTGTTAAATATCTCCATATGGACGTTTCCTCGAGTCTAGACGGAGGGGCAGTGGCGGTGGCGAGCGGCGGTGTGCTGACTGCGCCATACCCCGCGCATATAATTCTTCCCCCGCAAGCAGCGCAATTCAAACAAGGTTCCAGCAGCCTTGGTTGTGGCCGCTGAGCCATAATGGATTAATATTATTTACTGCACGCCTCACTCGCAACAGCCGCGGCCAAACTCCAGGATGTGGCCGTGACGGCGACTTTTTGAACGCCGGGGCATTCCTGTTAGACTAATTCATCACACTTTCTCCTTTTTGAGAAACAATTGATCTCCTCAAAAAGAGCCATAAAGGCTGTGGCACCTTAACGCCTTCGTCTATATTCCTGCTTAACCGTGATGGAGTGGCTATAAACTTTGTGAGCTCATTAATTTTCGTAATGAAGCAGCATAAAGCAAAAGTGTTCCAAAATACTCCGTCAACACATCCACTGGAAAAGCTCTTAAAGTGCATTGTGAAGGCAAACGCGGTGTTTTTGGCTAATTTATCACCTTGTATAATGGAGTGAAAACTCTTTCAGAACGGCGGTTGAATATTTTTGCTGAGGGTGTGTGCCAGGCATGTCTAGACAATTTTGGGGGGTGCTCAAGCACCAACAAAAATATGGACAATCTCGAAAGATTATTGACTATAGGTCCTTTTTAAGAAAGAGTCAGTTGACTTTTTTTTTGAGCCAAGAAGTCAAGACGAGTACATTATTCTTTTTGAATTACAATGAGAGAAGCACTCTTTTGGCATGTGATCGTGTTATTGACAAGCTGACTGACTGGATGCCCAGTTCCATTGAAACTCCGATTTTGTGTGCATGCGTGTTTTTTGATTGATCGAATGTGAAACCTCCCGCCGACCGAATGCTTACCTTTGGATCTACTCTGTCGCCAAAACTGTTTGCAGGACTATTCAAGAACCCAAACACAATAATAATAAGTATCCGCTGAGGTAGCGCGACCTTTGCATCTTTGGCAAAACTGGCTCAAGTGCTAGCTCAAAGATGCAAGCAAGAGGCCGAGCGGCACGCAGGACGGTGGGATTGGTTTTAAAAAACGCGGTGGCATCTTGCCTCCTCTTGTGTGTGTTTGTGTGCGTGTGTGTGGCTCAGCAGCTGGAAGTTCTGACTAATGGATGCCGTAGCACGTGGACGAGGGAAGATCAAGTGGCCGACCGGGGGGAGTCGGAGGCGCTGGGATGAAATATAGAAATTTAAAAAAAAACCCCCGTAAAATGTAATGGATCATGACGGGCTGATGGAAACGCTCATGGGAGACATCATTCAAGGCCAGAAATCAGAGATGAAGTGAGTCAACGACACGCTGACATCCACACTGAGCTAAGCACCCTAATGCTGAAATGTGACCTTCCAATTATTGCTTCATAATCCTTCAGATCAGCCGTTCTCCCAACTTTTTTTGAGCCGCGACCCCCTTTCAACGTCCCGACGGAGCGGCGCACCTCCTCTCCCCTTGTGCTTACCCCCCCCAAAAAAAGCGAAAATGGGAGACTGTCGTTGACGGACTGACGGAGCTTCCGTCGGTACTGACGGACTGCCCACCACTGAGGCAAGCACGACCGTTTTGAGTTGCGTTGTGCTTTTTCCCATTCTCTAGTCCAACGAGCGCACCTTGTAAATATGCCAGCGTCCATCTGAACTGGCTGCCCTTCCACGCTAAGCGCATCTAAAAAAAAAAAAAAATGACAGCTGTCAAAAGCATTAAAAAAGATTAAACCCGATTTGTGCGTATAGCGTATACATTTCCCGTAATCTTTGCCATTGGTTAAAAGTAACAAACAACACCTCTGTGCCGGTCGCTCGCAGCCCTCGTCGGCAAGTGGTTTCCTTTTGAGCTGGGGGAGATGGGGGGGGGGGCGTCCTGCGTGACAGTTTTCACGGTACGGTTGAAAGTTTGAGCCGCTGCTGTCAGTTAGTAGTTGGGATTATATTTTTAAGAGGTTTAATGGGTTATTCTCTAACTCTCTTTAGAAATAGAGGCCTGTGTGAGGTTTCGCTGCCGACCCAGAGTCCTGTTGTCGATATTTTTATGTTTGAGTTCGAGAGTCGCTGATATTCTGGCAGTGTTAACACTCGGAATTCGACGGTGTCAAATCAGCAACAATCTTTGGAAAGATGAAAGCATTTAGGTTGGCACTTTAAAACAGTCACAGATTAAGCTCAGTGCATTAATGGATTATGAGGCTGTGTTTTTTATTTATTTTTTTCTCCTATTTATCTGCTGCCGCTCGCTCCACAGTGGCTCGGATGACGCGGTGGGATTATTGCGGGAGCGGGCCGCAACCGCTTTTCTCCAAACACGAGCGACCACATCGCCGCGGGAGCTGGGCGATGTACAGCGGAGCGCTCGATCGTAAAGGTCCTATTCTGACTTTGGTCATCGTTCAAACGACTGACGTGCATCGTGGATTCACTTTTGTTTGTGCAGTTTCTGCGGGATAAGGCCTTTGTAAAGGCACCCAATTCAAAGCCGATGGAGTCACATTGCAAGTGAAGTCTGTTGAGTGTGTGCGGTATAGCAGCTTCTTGGCCGAAGGCCTTTTAGGCCCGTAGGTTCAAGATGGATGTTGTTATTTCTGGAGCGTCGAATCTAAAAATAATCGGATGATCTTGTGTAATAAGGAGAGATGGCGTAAGAGTAAGGCCCTTTTAGTGGGTTTGAATGGACAAGGAGGGTGGGGGGGGGGGCGCTGCAACATAGTAAAACAATCTCATTGCGTAACAGCTGGATGCAGAATCCCCTCTGTGTTACACGCCAGACACAACATTAGGTACACCTGCGCAAGACCAGGAACGTAAGATGCCACTTCCCACATCCCAACAGGGACAGGAACAGCAAAACACTCGCGGTCGTCACACGCCCTTTGTCGAACTTTTGCAGTCATACGAGTCACACTTCTTGGGTGAGAAAATATCTCATCCATATGTAGTTAAGCAGGAGTTTGGAATCCAGAACCGCCCCCCGCCCCCGCAAAAAAACCCCAAAAACAAAAAACAAAACCTTTCGCCAAATCTCCAAAAGAGAATGATTTCACAACCTTGACCATTTTGCCACCGTATTAAAATCGCTCGCTCTTCCTTTCAAGGTCATACACCTTTTCCGTATGCCGATATGTCACGCAACCCCCCCCCCCCTCGCACCCGCCCGCACCCACCCACCCACCAACCCCACACCCACCCCGTGCAAGAGACACAAAGGGAAATATGTGGGCCGAAGTCGCAACAACACAAGAAGGAAGAAGGCAAATATTGAATGTTTGTTCCCGCTTTCCTTTTATGGTAGGTGGCAATGCACATTTACAACAAACAGCTTGAGGCAAATTCCATAAGGCGGGCTATATGGAAAAAGACACCACAGCTATGGAACCACACTACATGCGAAATCTATGGAAAGATGCTTCATTTAAAGCTTGTGGCAACACAATCTGTAAAGTGGATGGAAAGACTCCACATGTAAATATTAAGTTTATGGAAAGAAACGTCACGTGGTGTCTATGGAAAGACATCACGTTTAAAAGTCCATGGAAAGACCCTGTATGTGAATACATGTGAAAGGGGAAGTCAAGTCAAAATGTTCCTTGACAATAACACGTTCTATGTGCCCTCACTCGTGTAAACACGGCAATTCCGATTAATATCCGGTCTGTAGAACATGAATTAAACGGCAAAAATCCACTTTTATCCAACTCAGGGTGGACAGTTTGCCAACTGCTGTTGAGTGAAAATGACATCGCAGTGCCAAAGGGCTCAGCTTGCCAATGTCACATGACCATACCTAGAAAACAGGTGAGCCGTGATTGGTCGATACCTGAGCCCTGCGCAGCTGAGATATCATTTTGAGTCGACGGCAGGTGGCAAAATGGCCGCCCCCCTCCGATGAATACAAAGAGGTGGATTTTGCCGTTTAATTGAATACTTCATCAGATAACATACGCATAAAGTCTATGGAATGACATCAAATGTAGAGTAAGTTGATGTCAATAGCCTCCACTTCATATCAAGTCACTGAAAAGACAATACATGTAAAGTCCAAAGAAAGGTATCCATTTAAAGCCCATGAAAATTGAACTCGTAGCATGCAAACATATCAAAAATACACATCTGAGTTTTCATTTATATTTACTAATAGTGGTTAACTTATTTTTACAATTATTTACTCGAATAATTAGAAACGCGATGCCCATCTGTGGCATCCCAACATACAATTTAAGGTAATGACTGACATTTTACCAGCCGTGGTTACTGCTACTCTTTTACACTTGTATGACTGACTTAAGAATGTTAAAAGGATGCCTTTCAAATATTTCCTGTGCAGATTTATGTTGGTGACGGTTTGCCCTTCGAACACATTATTTCGCCACAATGCAATATGCGTAAAATATATATATATACAGTATATGTGGATGTGTCTGCATGGCGAGCTAGTCCCGGTTGTGGCCACCAGGGGGATACAGCACACAATAAAAATCATATCTCAGAATGCAGTGGACAGTGAGAGTTCCCTACCTGCAAGTGCGTGTGCCCGTGTGTGTGCGTGTGTGCGCGCGCGCGTGTTTGTGTGTGTGTGTGTGTGTGTGTGTAAGAGAAAGACTTCCCATTTTGAGGGCGATGGGGTGGGGGTGATAAGACCACATACACTCTCACACACAGCCGAAACATTTGAAACACGAGTTGTTCTTTTCGAATGTCCACACACACCCATACACACGCTTGCGCACGCACACACTTGGGGAGAAACCGGCTCCGCGAGCGAGGAGCGACTGGTGCGCACAAGTGTGTCCGCTTTCAGCGCGCGTGAGGACGGCGATGCTGCGCTTCCGCACACCCTCTCCCGCTCCCCCGCAACTTTTTTGACTTTTTTTTTTTTTTTTTTAACACAGCATCCAAAAAGAAGTTGGGACCCTTTTCCATTTTTTTTTTTTTTTTGGTGGAGATTTCTTTCAATAAATATGAGTGGCTGCCTAGCTGTCACGTTCCCACTCTTTTTAATTGATGAAATGTCTTTTTAAGGGTGGGATAAATCGTTGCCCAAAAAAAAAGAAAGGGGGGGGGGGAAAGGTGTGACAGCAGCTTTGCGGACAACTGTGGATCTCTGCGAGTAACTCCTGCCGTCCAAAAGGAGGGGAGGGGGCGGTGGGGAGGTGGATGAGGAGGGGGGGGGCAACGGCCGTACCCCCCTCTCCTTGATTGATTAGTTATTAGTCATCCCTTTGGCTAAATGGGACCCATTGAAAAGGCACCGTGGAACACATACATGAATCAAATATTCCTCGTGTCCCCTCAATGTCTCCACAGTAGTTTTGCTTAAGAAGAGAGGGGGTCGTGGCTTCGCATTATAAAGAGAAGGGGGAAAACAGCAAAGCTTTATGAGGTTTATTTAGACACTTTCAACCGCAAAAAAAAGAAGAGGATTTCAAAGAGAAGACGAAGTGTGGACTATATTTTTCTACTTGGGTTTTTTTTTGATGTCCCATTTGTTGGGCATTTTCATTGTGAAAAAATGAAACTTTGGACGTCTCCCTGGGTGTCCTGCCTGGTGATTCTCATCCTGTGTTTTGGATCAGAGTGCGGAACGGTGGAGCGGCGGAAAGGCAGATCCAAGAGGGACTTGGTTCGCATGAGGGAGGCGAGAGCCGCCGTCCCGGGGGCTTGCGCCACGCGTCTGCCCCGGGGCAAGCGCTCCCTGGCCGGCTTGGAGCGCCGGGGGCTCCGCCAGCGTCGGCGCTCCTCCTCGCAGCCGGAGCTGAGCTCCCCCGAGCGGGGCAAGGCTGTCTACTTCACCGGCAGGGGCGACCAGCTCCGGCTCAAGCCCGGCGTGGAGATCCCCAGAGGAAACTTCACACTTGAGATGTGGATCAAGCCGGAGGGAGGTCAGCGATCACCCACCGTTATAGCAGGTAGGAACATCGTGTGACTTGATTCCCTTATTTGATACATTGACATATTTTGCTGCGGTTGATGCCACTTAATCCGAACCGCCCAATGACAACTTGGCATCATTCGTGGCAGGGCAAGCGTACTTGCACGCAGCTTGCCTCGGATGGAGCAGATTTAGCGCGTCAGCTGGTGTCGCCGCGCGTTCAGACGGAGGCGATTCCTCCAAAAGCCCACTTGGCTATTTTAAAACTATGATGTAATGGTACCGAAAGTTTGGCGCTGCGAGCACGACACGAGAAGTTGATATGGAGCGCGTGTCGCGCATTTTTGGACGTTATTTCATACGATCGGCAGCAGGATTGAGCGCCTTTTGCGCACTTTGACGCACCGCGCTCAGCCTGATCACCCACCTCCACGCAACCCAAAAGCTTTGAAATTGATCAAGTGAATGATGATGATGATGATGCATCGGGGTGCAGAGGTGGACTTTCTGGGGGCCCGCGGGAGAGTGGTGGTGGTGGTGGTGGGGGGGTCCTCCACTCGGATCTGCAGCCGTGCGTTGAAAGCGGCACCAAAAGTCGAGGTGTGAAAGCAATTTACGGTGCACGACGACACGCGCTACCTCGGCTCGCCAACAGGGAGCGTCGCGCCACACGTTACCTGCTGCCTTTGCCTGCTTGTGCAGATGGCTGCTTGGCTGCCTTTGAACCGAACTGAACTGGAATGAACCCGGTACCTCCTCGCGCGTATTCGCATGCAGCACGCTTTGGTGGCACTTTGCCTCCACCATATGAGCAAATTTACTTATTTCTATCTGTGTCTGGCTTCACACACAAACAATCACGGTGTTGTGTGTTGTTTGCAGAGTACACTTTTGAGAGCAGCCAGTTGGCATGCTCTGCAGAAAGGGGGTGTCGGGGTGGGGGGCATTGTAAGAGTTTGTGGTGGCATTTAATGATGACACTAAGTACACACGTGGCCTGGGAGGCAGTGCAGGATACACTTTGGCACCTTTAAAAGAGCAACCGAATAGAATTCGAACTTGATTCCAACACAAATACTGTTTTTTCATCTGCCATCTCTCACTACTTTGTCGCCTTCTGCCATGCCGGGGTGGGGTGGGGGAGGCCAGGGGGGCTCCAAAAGAGCGCAAATAAGATGATCAAACAATCCCAATAAAGCCTAATCTTTTAAATCTAATTCAGGCCTCGGCAAATGCCCCATCCCCTTGTTGTGATCCACGGGGCTTGTTTGCAGCAGCTGTTTTCTAGACTGGCTTGTTTTGACCATTGCAGTTTTCTCCTTTCCATGTGTCCCCAGCACCCCCCCCCCCCCCTCCTTTCTCCCGCTCTTCTCCCTCTCTCTTCTCAAGTTTTTTTTGGACCTGTTTACGTACTGTATGTTGTTATTTTTCATTTGGAAAGTTGGGGGAAACCGTGCGTGAAATCAGACAGGCCAGAAATGAAAAGTCACCTCATTGTCTTTGGGCAAGTCGTGGGATGCGCTGTGTGGATTCATTAATCAATTATAAAGCATGCGTGATGATTTAGGTGTCGAAGAACAGATTTTTCTGGTCACTGTATTACCCTTTTGAAATAAACATCTTTGAATTATTTAGAAGAAAAATGCCTGGACATGCACATGCGGCAACTTCCACTAACAACCCGGGCTAAACTCGAAAAAGTCACTCAGTATATCACTTCAACAATATTTCCTTGACACCAATTCCTTTAATATTAGCCAGGGCTTTGCCGCCATCGTTTAGCATCTTAGGGTGTTACAAAATGAGCACGGAAATATGTGAATATTTGAGTTTTTCAGTGAATAGTCGAGGATAGGTTCCATAGAAAAAAAACATTGGCTGCGGGGAAACTCCAAAAAAACATTCCGGGTCATTCAAAACACTCATGGATCACACAGTTTTAAATCCGAGCGGACAGGGCCACTCCCGCAATGTGGAGACTGTGGAGACTTACCGCAGCGTCTGGCGGGAATTCTCAGCAAGCCTAAATAAGCACACAGGTTTATTTTGGGTCATTTGTTGTCATGTTTTCTCATTTGTTGCAATGACAAATTGGCTCTACCAATGAGCACCAGCTGTGCTTTCCATCTCCCAGCAGACCAGATGTGGTAATAGTATCTCAAAGTTCTTGGTGTATATATATATATATATATATATATATATATATATATATATATATATATATATATATATATATATATATATATATATATATATATATATATATATATATATACAATTAAATGTGTCATTGAAACATACAGCAAAAAGTTTGTCTAAATTGGTAACGTGTGAGGTCATTCCCTGGGCTACGGATTTTTGCAGTTTGTTAACAGTGTGTAGCTGTTGACACTTTGCCGTTTGCCGTTCTATTTGCTGCCATTCAGAGCGGTTCACTGCTGTTCTGGAGGTGAAGATTAAGTCCGACAAGAGCTGCTCTGCACCACGTAACGGAAGACTTGACAGTAGACTGTAGACTGTGCAGTACAATAGTGGTGGTTAGTCCGTCAGTCATCATTATTTCAGGCCGGCCCAGGCCGTCCATCGTCGGCGGCGACAGCCAATTGGCATCAAGAGCGTACTAACTGCGCCACACGCAGGCACAGCACTATCAGACTCGAGTTAAAAAAAATAAAAAATATAAAACAGTGCTGTATACCTTCCAGTCCCGCAGACTGTAATGACTTGTGCCATATTGATTTTTGTTAAACCAATCACCACAATACATGTTTTTTTGTTTTAATTGGCTGTCGCACCCGCTTACAGACTGTTTGGGCCTGAAATAATGACAGAATGATGACTGACGGAACTGGACTGACTTGTGGTACAAATTAGCTTAGCACGTAGCTTAGCGTTGGCTTTGAGGTTTCCCGAGGAGCCCGGGAAAGCAAGGAGGCTTGGTGACTGTTGGCCAAGTTTGACCTACTGCCAAAAGCAGATTGGTAGACATGAGGTGCACTTGCCAGAGGCAGAGCTGTACTGCGTTTGTTCATTGAGTAGCATGTGGCAATCACACCTCTTGTCCCTTCCCTAATACAGTGTGTTCCCTGTGGTAACGCATACCAAAAAGTCGACGTTATTTATTGTACACGAAGGGCTTGTTAAGAGGGGTATTTTCCTTTCTGACTGGAGAGCTGGCAAAGTCATCTTTTTGGTCGTCCAAATACTGACGATTGGCATGCGTGACCAATCAACAGATCAAATCTCCGGGTACGTTTTGTCTTCTTGTTCAGTTGAGTACAGCTAAGATTGTTACATGTGGTCAGAATTGATCCCAGCTTGAACGAAAAAAAAAAAAAAATCCTGTTACGCTCATACGCACAATCAGAACATCAAGTTCTGTATCCAAATGTTATGCAAACTTTGTTGTGGCCTATTAGCCCTGTATCCGGGTCATGTTGCATTGTCCCCTATTGGGGAGGGGAAGAAGAAAATAAATGGTAAGGCAAACCAGGGTTCTCTTCAGGGAGATTTCCATGCAGACATCAGCTGATATTTGCTGAGATAACGGATGTACTACTACCCGGTGCTTCAGTTGCATTTGTGTCTGGTGCGAACCAGATGAAGGCGATCATTACCACATTACCACAAAAAAAAAAAAAAAAAACTGTCATACTGGGAAGAAAAATATTTTAAATGTCAGTCGGAGATTCCCAAGTGTCTCAAGCAAAGACTCCGGCACGGCGTATTGGTGGTTTGCATGTCTGCCTCACAGTTTTGACGTTTCAATATCCATCCTGCACGTATTTTGGGTTTTCTCCGGGATATTCTGGCTCCCTCTCACATTCTTGCATGTAAGGTATATTGGAAAACTGTCATAGCCTATTGTGTGAGTGAGAATGCTTGTGTGTCAGAACTAAGTTCCCATTCACTGCGGGCCAGACAATCAACCAGCACATCTTCAACGAAAACTCGCTTTATTCACCGCACGAAAGTTGCGGCGGCACAACTTGCGCCAATCGCCCCGTCAACACGCCCGCTCGCAAGGCCTCGAGCATCCGACCGTTCCTGGCCAAGAAGAATGTGTTCGACCAACCTCCCAACTCATTTTTTTCACCCTCTTGTCCGAGTACAAGAAGGTCATTTAGCCGACGTATTTTAAAAGCATGATCCCTGTGGAGTATCCTAGGAAGAATTAATATTATTTTCATTTTAAAATCATCTCAATCGTATGATTTCTGTCCGTGTAAACATTGCAATTGCTCTCCAAGCCAAAGACGGAACGTACGGCCTTTATAACAGGAGTCAAGTGTGACATCAGCGATCACAATCTCAAACTGAATTCTTATTAGTTTCGCCATGGAGTTAATGTGAGCGCCGCCAAGGACCTTAACGGGATGTCAATGTCACAATAAAAAGTTACGGTGCAAAAAAAAAAAAAAGCTGTCAAGGTCCAATAACCCGAAACCCTTTTAAACTGACCCTTCTTGGCAGACTCGCAAACGCGGAGACTCCAAGAAGGAGTCTCCAATATTCAAGCCTGACAGCCTATTTAAATGTTTAAAGTCTCAATATCTGATGTCATGACATTTTTATCATCAATATCTTTTTTATTTGTTCATACTTTCGACTAAATATCGCCGGAATTTTCCATCATCCTTCAGGGAAACTGGCTTTCGGAAGAAAGGCTTTTCACCTCTCGTCGGGTGACAAAGTCAACACGCTTCATTGTTTGTCCGGTCAAAGCCGACGTGTTTCTTTGTAGCGCGCCGCTCCGTTAATGCTGATTCACTTTCCCGAGCCTTTTGTTTTCTCGAGGGTGTTTTTATTGGACCGAGTCAAACGCAAGGCGGCCTTTGGCACGAGAGCAAATCCCTTAATGTGCGCCGACAAAAAACGTATATCATGGGAAACATACGCCGGTTGCGCTCGCCGTTCATCCCAAACGTACACTTTGGAGCGCGCCCAGACATTCTCGGGACAATATTCAAAGAATCATAGACCATGTCACCAGCACAAAAGGATCAAATATGTGTACTCATGTTTCTTTTTTTTAACTCACTTTCAAAGTCAGGTATCCATGTACTTTTGTGTCCAGTGTCTAACCTGTTGGTAGCAGTATTTTGGTACACTGCTACGTCCTGTTTTTGTGACTAGAGTTGGCTTGATGGGACTCGAATATTGGGTGTGTTACCCAGGGGAGTCATAAAAAGCAGGCGCTAGTAGTAATATCCGCGTGTTAGATTAATTGAGCATGGCAGAAATTATGACAGTTGTTTACACGAGGAGCCCTGCAAACATTGGAGCGCACCTTTTAGCCTTGAGTGCACCGGCAGACAGATGGAGGGCTTTTTTTTTTTTTTTTTTCCTTCCAGCCGAGTGAAAAGACGGTGAGCGTCATCCACCTCGGGCCTGACCTTGACGCTGAACCCGGATCGTCTCTCTCTTTTTGGAACATAAGTCCATTGAACGAACAAGATAATGAATGCATCCTGAAGCCGCTCGCCTCTCTAATGAGAACCAGATCAAAGTTAACGTTCGCCACTAGCCAGAGGCGGCCCGATCGATGTGGGAAGAGCGAGTTGAGAGAGGGTTTGATTATTCCTTTTAGGATGGCTATTCACCTTAACATGTTATTTGAAGCCATTCATTTTGAGAATAAGTAAGAGGTAAACATTAGAAAAGTATCCATCGCCCAACCATTTTCTAATCCGCTTCTCCTCACGAGGGTCGCGGGGAGTGCCGGAGCCGATCCCAACTGTTTTGGGGCACTAGCCGAGGTACACCCGGAACTGGTTGCCAGCAAACCTCAGTCGAAAAATCACGTTTGGCTAACTAGCGTCTGGTCAGAAATAGATGTCGTAATGTCTTTTCGATATGCATTGGGCAGTCAATGAGGAGGATATAATGAGCCAGGTGTGCCCCCCTGTCAGGGAACGTCCTCATTTGAAGGTGCGTGAAGTTACACATTTAAGTCGATGAATCTGCACAGGCAAAATATATATGTGTTTATTTTTGGACTGAGGCGCAGGGGAGAATATGCCTCTTCAGGAACACTTACACATACTAATGTTAACTTAATGATTCCAACGACAGCATTAGCACTAATCAATGTCGCTGCTAACAAAACCTCTGTGGCCGTTGTGCATTCTGGGACTTGCGCAGCTTCGGGAGGTCATCGGCAAGGGGCTGGCGCACGTCCAGAGTGGCTGCCATGGCCCACGCATGCCCGGCGCAGGTGCCCATGGGGAGTTGGAGGCGGAGCCGCCTGAGAGAAAAGGCCAAAGGGGACGAGTTGCTGTGCACACGCGTCGTAGCTTTGGCGGCACGAGCGGGCATTTTCTATTGGCCCTTTTTCGTTTCTGCTTCTTCCGTGCCACTAAGAAAGAATCAAAATTTAGCACCGACATTTTTAAATGTTCTGGGAGAATCGGAATGAGAGACCCGGTCCCACTCAACGCCGCTTAAGACCTCTGATAGTGTCCCCCAAAAAATTGTCAAAGTTGAAGAGAGCATACTTCCTTCACTTGTTAAGTCAAGATCCTCGGTGACAAGCCACGTGGGACGTGCCAAGGTACCTTTGAATCTTTTTCCGAAATGTAGCGGCCCGGGCCACAAACTCGCATTCACGTTGAACCCTCGTGGACCCGAACGTGCGCGCCGGTCACATACGTACCTCAACAAGCGTTACACAAACAAACAGTTAGCATTCAGAGATCCCCCTAAGAAGTGAAAACACATTACCATGCTGGAGCTGACACACATGCTCCAAGTGAAACAGGAAAAAGGTGTTTTGGTGCCTCTACAATAACAAGGCCTCAGCAGAGAACTGGTCTTTTCTGGCTACTTAGCTGGCAAGGGACATTTACACTAACAACTTTAAATGCACTCAGTGTTCACGAAAAAAGCCTATACAGAGAGATTTCCATGGAGTTTCCCTAAGCCAAACATGCACTTCAACCCAATTTCCAGGACAACACGCCCTCAGATATATGGAAGAAAAATAAATCCTACTCATGCATCCGCGCTCCGATCTCGACAGCTGGAAATAACAATTACCCGAGTCTCGCATATATCCGACTTCTACGAACGTATACGATTGAGTTGAGTTTTATTGAGGATCTTGGCGGGCGGACTGTTCTCGCATGTCCTGGCGTTCCCTCGTGTTATGGTGGGTGATCACGTTGACTCTGCGGATAGCCTTGCGTGACGGATAAGACAAGACCACAATATCTGACCAAATCCACAGCTCTATTTGGACAAATGCATCAAAGCCACCCTTCCCCCCCATACCCCCCCTTTTCAAATCTGCGTGGAATCTCTGCATGCTTCACGTTTGCCTGCAGAGACATATTTGTACCGCGCTTACTCCCTCCTGCTAACAGACTCCATTGTGTTGCGGCCAAATATCTGAAGCTCGAACATGGCAGTCCGGAGCAGCTGCTGTGAGTTTTCTCCACCTGAGTATCGATGTCTTTTCACTCTGGCGAGTCACTTGACTCTCGCTATAAGAATAACAGGACCTTTTGGCGTCTTCCATAAAGACGTCCTCGGATAAGTGTTGCCTCTTGTCACCGTCAGGGACCAAGCTAGCAAGAATCGTCATTGCGACCTTTTTGGGATAAACAGCTCAAATTTTCCCGTGTGAGATCATTCACCCGTCTGACTTCTGTGCAGGCAGCATGGGTTCAATTCCCACTTAGTGAGAGGTCGCTTGTCTCTGAATGCGTCCTGTGATTGGGCGATGACCAGTCCATTGTGTCGTCTTCCATTTTGCCCAAAGTCATCTGCTTTAGGCTTGCTGTGACCCTTAAAAAGTTTTGCTGTATAGAAAATGGATATACGTAACAAACAAAAAATTAGATGAACAGTTATCTCGCACCGTTGATGCGACACAGAAACGATTTAGGGGAGTGACAGACTGCCAGAACATGCAGACTTGGAGACGGTCGACCCTTCACGTTCGCTCAGCGAGTGCACATATTAACAACGTTTTCCTCTGTTGTCTCCACAGGCCTTTACGACAAATGTTTCTACGCCTCCAGCGACCGAGGCTGGTTGCTCGGCATCCAGTCGGTCAGCGAACATGGCAACCGAGACCCCCGCTTCTTCTTCTCCCTCAAGACCGATCGTGCGCACAAGGCCACCGTCATCCACTCCAACGCACGCTACGTCCCAAATCAGTGGGCGCACCTCGCCGTCACCTACGACGGCGTCTACATGAAGCTTTTTGTCAACGGCGCCCAGGTCGGCGTGAGTCGCGAGCAATCGGGTGACGTCTTCAGTCACCTGACCAAAAAGTGCAAAGTGCTGATGATCGGGGGCAACGCACTGAATCATAACTACAGGGGGGCGGTGGAGAGGGTGGCTCTGTGGAGGCACGCTCGAGGGCAGAGGCAGATTATCAGGGATATGCAGGGCAACGAGGATCCACAAGATCTACCTCAGCTGGTCATACGGGAAACTTTTGAGCACCCGGGCAGGAAGTGGCTGACCGTGAAAGACGGTAGCTTCCCTCAGCCGGAGCAGAGGGGAGGCGGACGGATGGGCTTCCAGGGCGGCGGAGCAAACGCGGAAGGATTACTAGACACGACGCTCGAGCCTCCGGTTTGCGGCCAGACGGTTTGCGACAATGTGGAGGTCATCAAAAATTACAACCTGCTCTCCAGCTTCCGACGCTCCAAGAAAGTACGCTACCGCGTGATCAATATCTGGGACGATACGCGGACCAAGCCGACCGTGTCGGACCACCAAATCAGCTTGCAACACCAGCAACTGAATGACGCCTTCGGTCCCTACAACATCAGCTGGGAGCTCAGCATTCACAACGTCACCAACTCGTCCCTCCGCAACAGGCTGATTCTCGCCAATTGCGACATCAGCAAAGTGGGCGACGATGCTTGCGACCCAGAATGCAACCATCCGCTCACCGGCTTCGACGCGGGGGACTGCGTGTCGGGCCACCGCAGCCGCTGCCCCGAGAGCAAGCAGGGCAACGGCGTGTGCGACCCGGAATGTAACTGGGAAAATTTCTACTACGACCTTGGTGACTGTTGCAACCCCGAGATAACAGATGTGACCAAGACGTGCTTCAACCGCTCCTCTCCGCATAAGTAAGACGACCACAAATCTTTTCGAGTCCATCACCGTAATGTCATGATGAAATAATTTCAGGAGAGCAAATCCACACCTCTCATTCCTCGATTAATCAAAAGGCAAATCTTTCGCTGCGCCCGCCCCGCAAGATCGCCTTGGCAGTCTCGTCCTTCGGCTTCCTGACCATTTGGTTTGCGGCTGAGTTGTAACTCAACTCCCAGCCTGTGTGGCCTCAGAAATCCTCCAGGGGCGGCTCGTCCAATCTTACCTCGGCCCGCTTCAATCAGTGTTCCACACACAAGCGGGGCAAAACAAATGCTACGTGATGACTCTCCTGGTAGCAAACGCGCCGGCCAGACGGATCTTTTTTTTTTTTGTGCGCGTGTGTGTGTGTATGTATCCATTTTTCAACAAGTCTCCCCCACATTTTTCTACTTTGTTTCCTGTAGCCAGTGGTCCTAATTAAGCCGTCTTGATTGGAGGCGGCAGTTGATTCGGAAAGAGTGAGATTGTAAACACTGTAAAGGCAAATAGAGGTCAGGAAAGGGGGACCAGAATGACTTTCGCTTGTAGCAATGGAAATTATTCTAGACATAGCGCTCTCCCCAGGAAACCGCACAGACGTGTTTCCTTCGGAGGCAGGTGAGGGGTCCTTAAACACGGGAGGCTGAATTTTCCAGTGCATAACAGTGGAGAAACTTGTGTGGATCCATTTTGTTTCTTCCAGGTGTACGGCACATGAACGTCGGGATTGTGGTTGTGGTATTCAATGTAGCTGTTTGAGTACACATAAATATTATCGGGGTTTTTTTATTTTTTTTTTTACAAGGTCATAGTGGGTTGTAAACGATGGCTAAAAGCTGGCAGAGATCATAAATATTTGACATTTCAAAAACCAAACAAAAAAAAAGTCCTCTGCCTGTCCTCCAATACTTTTTTTAAGGTTCGGGGTATACAAAGGACAGTAGCCTTGACTGAAGACGTAGCAGGCGCTTGTCATCGTGAGTCAAAGTGGTAAATCATCGTCGTAATAGTGTGAAGAGAGCGACCAAGGTGCCTGGTTTCAATCACGACTGAAGCTGGGAGTAGCGTTCGTCCGCCTCACTCCTTTTGTTTGAAATGACCGCTAAATAGCAAAATAATGACATTTAATTAACAACACCAGGAGAGTAAAAGCAGGTGGGCTTCACATCCCTTCCAGCTTAGTCATCGTTCAAAGCCCATTCATCAAGCGGCGGAGAATCTGCTTGATTTAGATGTCAACAACTGGCTTCCACTGTCCAAATCTCCCCGGTATTTGACATGTGGGCGTGGGGTTTGACGCATACCAGAAAGTAAGAAAAAACAGGAGCCATATTCTCATTCAGAATCATCTCGCTCAAGTGACTGCGTGCTTTGTTTTGTGATTATGCGACGTGTCTGGTATGCTCCCCGGATAGTTTGCCTTCTTTGACCTCCGCCTAAATAATCCCGCAATGAGCAATGTACTTTATATCGCGGGGAGACAGTAACTGCGGCTTCCATTTCCTCATCGCCGCTGCCTGATTTTAAAAGTCGGGTCGACGTAGTTTGTTTTTTTTAGAAACCACTTGATGGGTTTTTGCCGGTATTTGATGTTATCTCATGGTGCTTTTTCCAAATGCCAACCCCCCCAATGAATCATCCATGAAATAATCAATCCTGTATTCGAAACGTCATATACTGCTCTTCATTGTTGGTGTACTTTTTGACGACCATAACACCTGGACGTCACTCCCAAACCAATGAAAGATGAGCGCATCAACGCTTTTCATTTTGGGAAATGCAATTCTGGCCCGGACGTTGTCAGAGGCTAATAGGTCATCCCTTTTCCCTTGGCCTCTGCCTCTCCTCCTCATGAGTCAATACCTCTCGGCGTGGCATATTGATGGATGGACCACCCTTTCTCTGCTCCACTCCCTCTCCCCGCTGTATTTAGCTCAGTGGAGGCAGCTAATCTCCCGGGCCCTTGACTTGGGTGTTTTACAGTTGGTCGTCTAAACCATTAAGCCTCGTCCCATAAAACATAATGGAGTGCTTGTTCGTAAATACCAGGACTTTGCACTTCCCCTTTAAAGCCGTAGCGCACTTATAAAAACACCTGTTGTTGAGATTTCACCTGCGCTTTCAGTGAGGCAGGGGGGGTCGGGAAAAGGCCTCCTGCAATCGAGACCATTAGGTCTCATTAGTCTATGTATTTTGAAAAAAATTAAGCCGCGCCGGGGAGTTTGCCGCTTTCTGCTCTGGCTCGACGGCGGTCGTTAAGTCACGAAAAGGCAGCGATGAAGATTCTGAGAGCCTTCACTCCAGCGCCCGCTTACGAGCGACCACTTCAGAGATTTGGGGACGCTTTTGACGGCCCCTTTGTCCCGTTAAACCCTCACGGTTGTTATTGTCGTCATCACGCCCGGTTCGAAGTTCTCTCTGGGTTGTCGAGCATCGCGCGCGAGAGTGCATTCTTGAGCCCAAAGGTTGAGGACGAGCGATGGGACCCTGTCATAAAAGCGCAGATGAACGACGGGGTTTAAGAGCTGCGGTGTTAACCCACTCGGAATATGAAAGTTCTATCGGCCACCGGAGTGCCACGGCCACACCGGCTTGCCCCTTCGCTGACTCCGGGCTCCTTCTGCTGAATGCATACGAGGCAAATTTACGGCGATATATGAATTATACATGGGTGTAAATGGATGAAGTCATCATCTCCCGTTTAAAAGCTTTGAAGGCGCAAGTTTGACGCATCCTTGCATCTCGCACCAAAGGATTCCAACTTCCCCATGTGACGGGGCTCCAAAGAGGGAGAGCGACAGGGTCGGAGTAAAGCCGGGTAAGGGTCATTGGCAAGGAGATTAGAAGAAGACGTAAAAAGGACGGGCACAAAGACGGAGTGAACGCTCCAAACTCTTTGTGCGCGACAAACACTCGCGCAGGCTCGGCAAAGCGGCAGCTGATCAAAGCGTCTTTTCTTGCGAGACTACCAGACAATAGCTCGAAATCTAGAGCATATGGGCGCCTCCGCAGAAATGAATGCACACCGAGGACCCTTAAATCATTCTGGTCTTTGTACGGGACGCCAAATGTGTGTCCAATGTGCTAATGACCGCGGCTGCTCATTAAATCAACTTGACGAAATGAAGAATTTTTGCTCTCGAACGTGGTTCAGTCAAAGCCTTTGACCGATCCCAAATTGTTGGGAAATTCCTTAAACTAGACAGATTGTGCATTATTTTTGTCCCTTGAAGGTCAGCGGGTTCCTTTACATGACAAGGCAAACTTTGTCGCCCCAAAATTTGTCTGGCTGATTTTTGTCCATGTTGAGGGGGGGACGCTTGTCTTTCATAAAATGGGCCACTGCAACGCTCCGCCCTCGTCTCCTCCGTCGCCAATGTCGAGTGTGGCTTGGGGTTCGAAATGAGACAAGAAAGGCAGCTCCTGCTTAGTGTAGCCCACTTGTTTCCTGGAAATGGATGATCTTAGTCCGGCCCACCTGCCAAGTCGTGGGCGGAGAAGCTCAGCTGTACCGTATGTAAAAAAAAAAAAAAAGAAAAATCTGGGTGGCTGGCTCACGTCGTTTTTGGAAGCAGGCAGCTGACTGATACTGTTTGTATACAAGTAATTCAAAAGTACACTTTGCTTTGACCGCTATGCTCCCTCTATATGGGCGAAAAAGATACCCCGCGTATTCCGTTTTATTTATTTATTATTATTTGTCCAATTTATCCAACAAACTTCGCAACGATATTATCTATTCAATGTCTCCGGGTTCAAACCTTCGCCGAATTGCCAGGAGGGGCAATTTTCTCACGGGTGTATTTTCTCCAGAAAACGCTGCCAAACATCACCGTTGGCCACTTTTAAATTGCTTCCTCGAAGGTGACATTGAACATTTACGCCGCCGGGCAGCTCTTAGATTTTAATATCTTATGCAGACACTTTCCTCCTTTTTTTTTTTGGCCAATTTTTGGAAGATGTGGAACTCTCCACTAAAAAAACATGATCGCGCGCCTGGCTAAAGTTTTTCGAGCGGCAAATGGAATAAATGATACGCAGAGTGTTGTGGTGCAAAAGAGAGAAATACAAATTTAACAGAGAGCACCAAGTGAATTGAATGAAGAAATTGGTGGTTTCATGTTAACAAAAAAAAAGGTTGGCGTTGAGCCAGTGAAATTCAGTTCGCAGTTCTTAGAATTATTTAATCACCGTGTACACGATTACATCACATTTTTTTCCCCCGTCGTATTTTCCTGCTTCTCACTTTCATCCGCAAAGATTCCGACACTTAACCGCAGACTTTTAATGTGTAAACGGACAAACACAAGCAACCATTTAGAAAAACTACCCATAGGCGTGCACTTTATTTGTTCCAGTGAGAGATTATGCTGCATTATTTTCACCACTGAGCCCGCATTTAACCAGAGGGTCGGAACCGTTTACTTGGAAGTACGTTTGTTTCCCAGCTGTAAACGGCCATGTTGGCTTTTTGTTTTTTTTTTTGTTTTTTTCGAGTCTCATTGTTGTCGCTCTTAATCTTATGATCCAAGAACACACGTTATAAACCGAGACCCTGGTCGTAGCAGGCGAGCGGGTCACACAAACTAGGTCAAAACTTAAAACGCGGCGCAATTTGGGACCATGTATCGTCCGTTGTGTTTTGTGTTGTATTTAAGAAAAGAAAAAACAACTCCAGCAGATGCAACAGATTATTGACACTGATTAGTGACATGGCTGAGCTTGCGGACGCCGCCTGCCAGAGCCGGCGGCCAGCCTTGAATTTGTTCATAAAAGGAGTGACAGTTAGACCGCGGCGGAAACCTATCGCGGCGCTGAATGATTGCAGTTATCAGCGCCGCTTGTTTTTTCCCCTCCCCGGTGCCTGAACGCATCGCTGGGCCGCACGCCGGAAGAGCATATTTCTCTCCGTGCGCTCCATTAATTGGTGGCTTGTTGAAACGGAGAAGGCCTCGGGAGAGCTCGGGAATCAAACGCAATAATCGCGGCAAATGTTTTATTGAACTGGTTGTCTTCCCAACGTGAAACATGTGTCGCCATGATGTTCACGAGGCGTTGCGGCTTGGCTATCGGCGGCGTTACAAACAAGGGAAAGGAAGGCCCTCGCTCGCATTTTGGCTTTCTCTTTATTGGCCGGTTGCGCTTCTCCGGCGACAGCCTTGACATTGTCCAATTTGCTCGCGATTACACAAGGGTGCAATAGCGAGGATATCAAATTGGAAAAAACGATGTTTATCGAACGCCATTCATTCGTGAAATTGGTGCACGCCATTTGTTGCTCAAGTTCCCCGGGCCAGGTGATTCGTAAATTCAGAGTACGTTCACACAATCTGCGTTGCTCTTATGCAATTGAGCATGTGTGCCGGCGGGTTCCGAAGGCAAAAGAAAAAACGAAAAATATTGTGTTTGCAAACTATTGAACATTCCAACTTGATATTTCAGCTTGACTTAAATTTGGACTTTTTTATGTTATCATTTTGTTCTCGAAAAAAAGTTTTTTTTTTCTAATATTACAAATTTTTGTCACAGTTTTTGTTTCTTGTGAGTTACGCCGATCATCTTGTAAAATGACAGTTGGAAATGTCCAAAATATATATTGCAATATTACCAACTTGTATTTAAACTCTGACTTTTTCTGTTCTGAGGAGTTTACTGTCCAAAAAAAATAACAATTGTGTCCCCAAATATTGCGATTTTTATTCCTGGGAAATTGCTCCCAAAATTATCCGTTTATTCTCTTGCTCCTCTGACCTTCTTTCCAGTTGTTCCAATGTTCTTTTGTACACGAGAAAACCTGATTTGCACGTTAAATGACTTCCTTCCTGTGTGCTTTCCCCCGACATTTCCCAGAGCCTATTTGGATGTGAAGGAGCTCAAAGAGATCCTGCAATTGGACGGCTCGACTCACCTGAACGTTTTCTTTGCCAACTCCTCTGATGAAGATCTAGCAGGGGTTGCCACTTGGCCGTGGGACAAAGAAGCCCTCACACATTTAGGTCAGATGGCACGCCAACATGCACACACACACACACACACACACACACACACACACACACAGCGCATACACATCCAAATATTCCGTCAGCCCAGACCTTTGATTGCGGTTGGAGCCTCAAGCAGCAAGCGTCTGTCTTGATCACAACTCAAACTGTGAGAGGAGCCCAGCTGGAACGCCTCACGTGACTCTCCATATTGATTGTTTGCATCATGTGCTGAAGGTGCATATCAAAAGTCTACACGCTTCATATTATCGACGTGTCCTCAAATCTGTGCAACTCGTTTGATTAAAAATAAAAAAAATAATGATTAAAAATAGAATTTTAACCACAGTTCATTTTCAGATGTTCTAGTAGGCTTTTCCCGACATACCTGTTGTAACATCTTACAGCACAGGTCATTGTCTGCAGAGAGCTGTCACACATTGAGATAGATTTCATTGGTCAAAGGTGTCAGGAGAAAGGTACAAAGGAATCGTTGAGGCGGTAAATATACCACAGTGAAGGCAGTCAATGGGAGCAAATAAGAAAAGGAGGTGCGATGGCCCCGTCAACAGGGGCAAGGGGCCTAACATTATTCCCACACACTTTAATGGCGCGGTGGGTTGGAACGCAGACTTGGGTCGGGTCAGGATAACTTGATTTGGAAGATTTGCCGACCCGAGCAGCGATTTTGAGACACGTCACGCAAAAGGGAGTGTTGACAGCTCTGACGAAAGCCCAAACTGTCAGCGAGGTCTGAGATTTTTCTCTTTAGTGGAAAAAAAATGTCTGGAGGAAAAAAAAACAAAACAAAACAAAGAACGTTAGCCCTATTTGAAGCTGAGATTGAATGTGATTGACACCCCCATTTTTGAAGAGGGGTGCGCACACTTGTGCAACCATATTATTTCAGATGGTCATTTTTACTTGCCTGCTCGGAAATAAAGAAATAAATCAACACATTTTGGTGCAAAATGTTTAAATAATTTCTCCCGGGCTCATTTATTTATTTATTTATTTTTTTAAAATCTTCTCCCTCTCCCAGGTGGGATTGTGCTGAACCCGTCCTTCTACGGCACATTCGGCCACACCGACACCATGGTTCACGAGGTCGGTCACAGTCTGGGCCTCTACCACGTCTTTCGTGGGATCTCGGAGATCGAGTCGTGCAACGACGCTTGCTTGGAGACGGAGCCTTCCATGGAGACGGGCGATCTGTGTGCCGACACCAACCCCACGCCCAAGTACAAAGGCTGCCACGATCCCGAGCCGGGAAACGAAACTTGCGGCTGTCCGCATTTCACGCACACGCCCTTCAACAACTACATGAGTTACGCAGGTAAGGATACTGCGCTCGTTTGTTTTCACGTTACGTTACCTTGGAAACGCTCGTGGAACCAGGCGGCTCATTTTGCAACACTGAAAGCGTTGAGACGGATTCGAGATGGCTGCCGGGAAGTCGGGAAGATCGCGCTTGAAAGCATTGCAGTGGAAAATCATTTGAAAAAATAATAAACGTGGGTGATGAGCGTAATGAGTTGCTAGCAAATGTGAGATCCGAGTATCGTTGGCCAAGAGCGTTTATTTGTTCAAGTGCAGATTTTTTGGGGGGGGATTTACCGGAATAATTGTCCCAGTAAATCACAATTGATGTCAAGGTAAACTGTTCTTCTGGGCTGCTATTGGCTGGAAGCTCATCCTTCAAACCGCACAAGGAACTCATTTCGAAGAAGACTAAATTCATCTGAGAGACTGTTTACGTGCTTCGGTGCTGCTGTTTTGGTTCGTCACACAGTTGGAATGAGCTCAACTGTGTGTGACGGAAAAACTGAGGCATCTATTTGGAAGCGTCGAGGCGCCTCAGGCAGTTCAATTCATCGAAGATCCGCGCGTATCCAGCCATCGTAGCGCGGGGAGCCCGTCCCACTTCCGACCCTCCTGCCAACGACTACTTTTGTCTTCCCCGCAGACGACTCCTGCACCGACTCCTTCACCCTCAATCAAGTGGCTCGGATGCACTGCTACCTGGACCTGGTCTACCAGACGTGGCAACCCGCCTCCAGACCTCCGCCGGTGGCCATGCCCCCTCAGGTGGTGGAGCAGCATCACAACTCCGTCACCTTGGAATGGTTCCCTCCCATTTCGGGACACTTTTACGACAGGTGAAACGACCCGCATCGCTGGTCTCTTCGAGGAACTGCGGCTCACGTGGCCTGTATCTAAGTTGCTTGCTGTGCCTGTCTGTTGTGTTTCCTAGAGAATTGGGATCAGTGTGTGATAAATGCACCGAGGGGAGAGTTCTGCTGCAGTACGCCTCCAACTCCTCATCGCCCCGACCGTGCGCCCCCTCTGGACACTGGTCGCCACTCGAGGCTGAAGGTAGAGCCCGCGCACTCACACAAAGCAATGGATGCTACCGCTCGAGTGAGCGACGCGAAGGCGACGCGTTGGCCGTGTAAAATCGGCAAACGGAAATGGAGGTTTTTTTTGCCGGTTTTGTTGTCTCTCTGAGTCAGAGCTCCAACATGCAAACACTGACTCACTTGCCAAACACGCACGCGGGATCGAGGCTTTAGGGTAGCGCCGTTCGAGGCCACGAAAGATGTCAAAAGACCCCGTTCTGTTAAATTCCCACGTTAAAAAAGACTGAGAATAAAAGCTGGCATAAGTGGGATTTCAGAGCTGCTTTTTTTTTTTTTTGGTGCACGGATAGTGAGTCCCCTCAATAAGGACTTTAGAGGGATGAGGTTTTCATGCTATTAAAAGACTTTTGTGTCCCATCTGTGCACCACTGAATCACTCTGGCAGCACTCGCACCCAGCACACTCGCTGTCTCGCGATTATGAAACGAGAATGGCACGCAGGGGCGCAGACCCCCGCCGAGGGCCCGCACCATCCCAATTTGGATGCGCTCACTGTTGCGTCGCTCATCAAGGCGAATGCGAACGGAGGAAAGTGGACAAAATAATGACACCGTAATTACAGATAAAATGATGGCATATGTTCGATCCTGTAATCTCTCTTTTTTTGTAGTACACGTTGTTCTTTTGTGAAAGGAAGATTGATTGATTTATTTTTTAATGAATGAGATCAGCACCAGATCGTTCATAGGAATGCAGAAGAAAATGTAATGCTGGACGTTGGGGGGGCGGGATTCCGAAAGTGTCAATCATTAAACGAATTAAGGACCGAATTAAAATAAGCAAAATGACTTTGACTTTGGCCCCGCGCCCCAACCCTCGACAAATATTTGTAGAAATCGTTTAAGTGCTGCGGCGATGATCCGGCACGTTAGAAAACAAACTTGCGATCTTACTCATGTCGCGAGCGAGCGTACGAGCTGAAAGGCTCGTCTGACCGAGAGCCATTACTCACGCGTTATTAAGCATTTTTAATGACTCCTCCGCATATCATCGCCAGCGTACACGCGCGCTCCTTTCCCGGCACGTCGCCAAACAGCCAAATGTAACGCGTCGCCTTTATCTCGGACTCTGTGCGGCGTTTGTCCGCTCGACTTGGCGTGCGTGCGTGCGTGCGTGCGTGCGTGCGGGCGATCTATAGATTATTTCAAGTCACTGAACCTTGCCTTAACACTCGCCGTAATGTGTGTACCAGAGGCAAGTCTGGGCTTGTCCAACATGCTCTGCGTGTAAACTGTACTCAATTTTCTTTCTTGGAAAGCCTCCCTGTTTGTGTCAGCTCCCCATTTCCTCCTAACCCTGCCCGGGCTGGCGTCTCGGTGGATTCTCAGCTGCCGTTTTGGGTGAATAAAGTGTCTGCAGTAGTAGACGTTCGCTTCCACGCACGACTGGAAAGCGATGCATTTGCATGTGAACCGGACGGCGAGGCGCATATCTGGAGATAAACGATGCCGCGCTGCGCCGCATGTGCGCGCGCATTCGTGAGTCCGGCGTTCGTGCATACGCATGGCACCTCAAATGGCGGCGTGGTCATCGAGGGCCAGGGTAGCTCTCATAAATGTTTATGAGTCGGAAAAAAAAAAAAAGAAGAAAAGGCGCACATGGACACGAGTTCGGCAGGAGGAAGAGAGGTTCTGCGCGGGGGGGAAAGCAACCCAAATATTTAAGCGAGATGCGTGTGGTTAGCGTCATTCACGAGGAAAGGATCCCGGCTTGATTGGAAACAGGAGTGCGCATGCATGCGAGCGAGTGTGGTGCAACATCCTGTACGTCGACGTGAGTGCAACACGGTGTAAAAAAAAAATGTCGATTGGGGGCAACCGAGGAAGGCTCGGAATCAACCATCATCGAGTTTTTTTGCCATCTGTCAAGTAGGGCGAAATGATTGATGGGACCGAAATTCTGATCTCAGACGCTGGGATTTTGTGCCCACCAAAGCTACTTTTTTGTGTGTTTTTTTTAGCCTCCGAATACTCCAACGGCGTGACACTGCTTCCCCAGCTGTTTCAGCTGTGTCTTTTGCCTCCGTCAAGTGCGCGTGCTTGTAAGCGCGTCGGCTGTGCGGGGCCGTGCGGTGGGATTATCTTGTCTGCCTCGGGAGCGTGTAACAGTGTGCGACAGTGACTCATTCACCATGGGAGCCAGTTCTTAGAGAGCAGAAGGTCTGCATGCCCGGGCATGTGCCGGAGTTCAGCCAGCCGCCTCTTCGGATGGGGCCAGACCCCAGCATCTATCTATCGATGGGTGACGGGTCATTGGCTGGCCCACTTTTTTTTTTTTGGGGGGGGGGGGGGGGTGTCGTCATAATTTACACACTAACACGTATTCCTGAAATTGCAAGTGTCTTTCGACAAAAGAAAAAGTCCGGAATGCGGAAAAAGTCATTGATGGTCATTTCGTTTGATGATGTGCAGCGTCATTTTAGTCCATTAAATTGGTCATCGGACCGCCGGGATAGGCTCCAGCGGGCCCGCGACCCTTGTGTGGATAGAGCGGTTCGGAAAATGGATGGGTGGATGCATTGGTAAGAGAGCTTGAGTGAAGGCGGCAAGAAATGAACAATAATTAATAGTGATAACGGGGCGGCCGAGGTCGTCCAGTGGTTAGCACGTCGGCTTCACAGTGCAGAGGTACCGGGTTCGATTCCAGCTCCGGCCTCCCTGTGTGGAATTTGCATGTTCTCCCCGGGCTTGCGTGGGTTTTCTCCGGGTGCTCCGGTTTCCTCCCACATTCCAAAGACATGCATGGCAGGCTGATTGAGCACCCTAAATTGTCCCTATGTGTGAGTGTGAGCGTGGATGGTTGTTCGTCTCTGTGTGCCCTGCGATTGGCTGGCAACCGATTCAGGGTGTCCCCCGCCTACTTCCGGGAGACAGTTGGGATAGGCTCCAGCAACCCCCGCGGCCCTTGTGAGGATCAAGCGGTGGTCAAGAGGTTAGCACATCCGCCTCACTGGTCTGAGGTTGTGGCTTCACATCTGGGCGCTGGGAAGTAACAATCATTTTATTTCTAGGCACTTTCCTGAGGACCCAAAGATGTGACACAGAGCTTATAACGTATACAATACTGTGTATTGGTTGTATTGCAGTATTGCTGCTGTGAATTGGGAATTTCTCCATTGCGAGACTGACAAAGGTTTTCTTATCTTAATAGCGAGAATGCAAAAATCCTGAACAAAAACCCCGAAAGCTAATCAAAACAGCACCGTGATTTTTGACCTGACCTGGAATATTTTGGCAAACAAGTGACCTTGCGGGCATTTGAATCCCTCAGCTTTTGAACAGCAATGCAAGAGCAGGAGTGAGGCCGTCCTCACAGCTGATTTGCTCGAACGAAAATGGGGCCCGCGGCAGGAGGCCACAGAGAAAATTGAAGCATTTCAGCAAATACTTCTCAAGCGGCCGCACTTTTTGTCTTTTCTTTTTTTTTCCACATTCTTTCTTCTTTCACTTACCTCCACTCTGGCCACACACGCAGTTACAGTACAATAATAAATGTGTTGAGATAATGTGGCTTGGAAAGCATATTCAGTGTTCACTTGATTAAACAGTGGAATTTTGCACGGTGCCCAGAAATGAGGTTAGCAAATGGCTTCGCCGCTCGCCAGCTTGGAAGTGTACGAAAGGAAATCGGGGGAGAACATAGCGTCTGCCGCTCACTGGCTTCTCAAAGTGCTTGATGAATGCTAGCGTACGTCACTTGGGATAATGCGAGTTAGCTGTGTGCCGACGCCAAATATGGAGCGAGTGTGGCTGCTCGGGGGTTGTAATGACTTTGCTGAACCGAGAGCCCACGACGGCGGCGCCCCCCCCGCCCCCTCTCGAAAAAGGTACAAGAACTCACAATGAACTCTCAGTTTCACCTCCGCCTTCGATTTCCGAGAGGCGCGCAAGCTCGGGAAATTAAAAAGGAAAAAAAAAGTGATGCACCTTCTTCATCCGTCGTAGATAAGATCCAAAGCCTTTCAAAAAACGGGTCTGATTTCTGTGACCTCATCCCTCAGGCCCTCCTGACGTCGAGCAGGCCTGCGAACCGAGCGTGCGCACCTGGAGCCCCAACGCGGGGATCGAGCAGGGCATCGTCGGCCTGTCCGAGTGCCCCCTCCAGGGCTGCATGCTCCAGCTGGAGTTCCCCCACCCGCTGGTGCCGGACTCGCTGACCGTCTGGGTCACGTTCTTCAGCCCCGAGGAAACGGCGCTGCCGGCGATCCACAACATCCTGCTGCTCACCGTCGGCGGCAATAACATCTCGCTGGGGCCCAGCGACGTCTTCTGCGACACCGCGCTCACCCTCAAACTGGACGTGGAGGAGGAAGTCTACGGCGTGCAGTTCTTCACCATGGAGCAGCACCTGGAGATCGACGCCACCCTCTTGGCGTCCAAGCCCGACTGCTCTCTGTGCCGCCGCTGTGAGCCGCTGCGCTACCGCCTGCTTCGCCAGCCGCCCTTCACCCACGCGCCACACGGTCACATTTTCAATGAGCCGTCACGCCGATATACCGACAGGTGAGTGACCTGGTAGGTAAATGGCTCACGGGGGTCAACGTTCCGTGTTGTTGGCGACGCTCCCGTGGGAAATCGGTGAAATAAAACCCGCCGCCTCGCTGTTTGCTATCTGTAAAATTCTCGAAAAGAGGCCACTCTCGAATCTTAATACGTTTCCTGTGTATTTGGCGGGGGTGCCTCGGGAGAGTCACGAAACAGGGCTAGCGTTGCTTTAAAGGCTAATTAGGGAATTTTCGGCGTGACACCGAGTGAAAGTGTGTTTATTCGCGTGAGCAAGCGAAACGCACAAACACGCTCTTGCACGAGCACATCTCCCGAGGAAAACGAGTGGGCCGCCGCTTCTGTCGGAGTTTCAAAGCTGCGGTCGGACGTGTGTTTCCAAAGTCGCAGGTCAATCGTTGCCCACGTTTGTTTTTTCCCCTGTTCCGTGAAGCGAGGGCAAACAGATGGCTTGTTGAAAGTATTATGTGCACGCTGCGGTGAGAGTTTAGTGCTGTGCTCTTGCGGAATGCGCTGACTCGTCAAAGATTTGTGCTATACGTGGCACCGATGTGTGTTGTGCCATCTCACTATCGTGCCGTCAGCGCGGTTCACAAGAGAAGGAAGGGAAGAAAAAATGGCCCGATAAGATGCGAAAGGGTGAGTATACGTGTTACGCAATGAGACCCGCGTTGCATAAAGCGCCCGCACAAGCGCTTCCTGGTTTTGGACAGCAGGAGGTCTTCCAAAGGCTGCCTGGAGTTAGATGCATTTTATTTGTTGGGGGGCTTTGGCGCACCTCACTGAATATTGACGTACTGTAGGTAGTTTAAAAGCTGCGGTGAATTTCATGAGCTGCGGTTGCATTCCCGCGGTCGAGGTCGGTGGCACCGGCGGACTGTTTACCTTCCTGAGTGCATATGGAATGTTGTCGCTGGTTAGAGGGGTTTTGTAGCGTGATTGCAACAAAGAAAACACGCGCTTACTTGTTTATTGAGGACGGAATCGATATTAAGGAAGTTCTAAAAAAAAAAAATCATAATCGCCCGGCCATTCGGAAAAAAAAGGGTTTGGAAAAATGAAAGTGTTTATCTGATCACGTGGAGAGAAAGGGGGGGGAAGGGGGGGGGGCGTGTGATTGATCTCAAGTGTCAGACCACTGGCCTTTACCTGAGCTGGGGAGCAGAAGGAGCATTTGGATCCCCCCCAGCACCATTCTTGGGTGGCGGTTTGTTTGTAATGGCCCGAGGCTGCAAGGTCAAAGCAAAAAAAAAAAAAAAGGATAAATTATGGTGCAAAATCAGGACGTGTGAAAAGAAGAGGAGACGCATGAGGTTGAAGGTTGAACTATTTGGGGTTAAATCATCGGAGCGAGCCAAAAGGTGATGGAAGAGAACGTTAGGGGGTTGAGAAAGCAACGAGTGGGGGTGGCGGGCGGATTTGGTCTGACCCCCATTCAGCCGAGACACCCCCGTCGATGGGCTAATCCTCTCCGTGATGTGGGTTTCAGAGCTGTCACTGGGTCAAAGGCTATCTCAAAGCTGATGTGAGGGGACCTCCCAGAGAAGTAACCCCCCCCACCCCTCTGCCCTCCCCCCCTCTTCTCTGATTGGGAAAGAGCCCGGGATGGACAGCTCTTTCCCATAATATCTCATGACGATCCCCATGACTCCTTTTGTTGAAACGCAGATCAATGTACAGCGTCTCGAAAAGGAGATGCAATTAAATCCACTCTTCCGAATCATCCATTTTTGTCGACCAACCCAATTCATACCTGGACTGGGTTTAATCTTCTACCGATTCATAGCCACGCGCACGCTGGCCATTCTCTTTTTTTTTTTTTTTTTTTTTTTAATGGCTTGCTGTGCCGTCTGTCAAGTTTATTTATTTATTTATTTATTTATGTATTTATTTATTTATTTATTTGCCCAACAACTTCATCTTCATGCATGACGTCAGCATCTTACTTACGTGAGCCTTTTGAGAAACTGGGCCAGTTAAATTCCGAGTATCAGTCAACACCGAGCGGCACTTGATTTGTTTGACTTGATCGCTTGAGGTTTGAAAAAGGGAGCGCTCTTTGCAAAATGCGAGCCATTTCTTGGAACCATTCCCGCTGGTTGACACTTCACGTCCCAAAACAATCAGCGGCAACAGTAGATGCATTGTTCGAATGTGAACGCTACAAACTGGCCGCGATGCATGACTTTCATTAGTGGTTAGACAGCTAGACATCAAAAGACATGTTTGTGTCTGAACATGAATTTGAATGACAATTAGGGGCAATATAAAGTCGATGCCGTCCGCTAAACGCTAAAAGGCAGTGACACCCGAGATGAATATCAGCTCCCACATTGACGAAACCTCTCTTGCATTGTTTGTTGTTCTGGCAGATGGCTAAAAGTTTGTCTCTTTTCGTTATCCGCCATCTGCTAGCAAAGACCGACAAGCAGATACAAGAAACACCTTCATATAAACATACCCGATGAACAATAACACACCTTTTTTTGTTTTTAATCCAAGCAAATGGACACTGACAAACTTTGGAAGGTATATTTCATCTACCTTGTGCTAGACTTGTAGCGGGCCTCAAAATAACAACCCCCCCCCTCACCCCCCCTCTTTTCCGACAAGCTTCTTGAGAGGAATGTCGCGACCCACAAAAGGATCCAATCTTATCAGCGAGAACGACTTGTATGGCTGACTTCTTTGCCGGCATTTAAATGGCTCGCAAGCGTCTCCTTTCACCTTTCATCTATACCGTCCCCAAACATGACAGTACAGTCGGCGTCAGTGACGTATGAATCGACTCTTCTTTTCTATCGCCGTCATCTCACTTTCACAAAAAGCGCAGCTTTGAAAAGAAGATCTGTGAGCACACGTGGACCACAACTACACGCGTGTCTCTTGTATCGTGTGGCGCGGCCATCCTGGAGTTGCGGAAATGGATGCTGAAGCCGTCCCCAGCTGATTGATTGACTGGTATTACCTGGATCAACGAATTGGGATATTCATTTCTTGGGCTTGTATTGGCTTATTGTCTCTTATTGTTTTGTTTTGTGTTTCCTACTACCCACCCTTTGGCACTGTAAATCACTTTGATTAGCCTGGACGTACAGTTTATAAATAAACCTGCCATGCATGTTTCGACATCAACCGCTGATAAGTCTTTTGTAGTGTGAGACATATATTTCATCTCTAAAATAGGAAACCTTTTCTTTTTTGTTTTTTGTTTTCTGGGATGCTGAATGGACTGTGTACTTATATTAATGTCTTTACTGACTCTCAGCACCCAAGATGAAGTCCAGTCTCCAAACGTCATCGCATGATGGTACTGCGGTACCGCAAATTCGACCGCAATCCATTCCGTGCCGATGTTCGCATTTGGACTCGGCCCCCATTCAGATGAGCTCAAATTGAAATATTTCAGTCCAGAGTACAAACGGTCACCGTCATAAAATGTGTGTTCGTTTTTACGTCATGTAAAATGTACAACTAGAAGTTGCTCAAGAATGGACACGGGCCATTTGATTTTTCCGTTTATTTTTCTGATTACCGCAATAGAACGCGTCGCAAAAAAAAGTGTAGCAAAATGCCAAAAGACATTTTGGGATGCGCAGAGTTAAATCCTTTGGTACTGGTTGAAGTGAGGTCCAAAAGGCGCCCCGAGGACTCGCAAGATATGCTTACATTACGCATGGTGATGATTTGAACAACAACAACAACAACACATTGAACTTTGGGAGGAATATGTTTGAGGACTGTGTATGCATACCAAATTGTACAACTCAAGTTGACCCATTCGCAAGACTTGGATGGTTGATGGCCATCGACTTTGAACAGAAGTCATTCTTACAAGTTCCTTCCCACATTCCGAATGGTGGAACCATCTTGATCCCACAACCAAGTGGTCGTTTCGCTCATTTCAATCTAAAAGGAGGGAACTAGACGCTGGCTTCGATTTTACACAACCACATCCACTGCAGCCCATTGTTTCTGTGTTTGTCTTACTCGCCGTTATCCACATGCAGCCAGGACAGGATGTGCTGTGGTCATTTTTTTTTTTTTTTTGTGGGACTCTATTGAGTCATCAAACTGATCATCGTGTTCAGTGCGTGTAAGCGAAGCTTTGTTAGCCACGGTGGCTAGCATGGCGATGGAGGTGCCGACTGCCTGAGCGACTGTGGTCGAAGCAGGACGTGAGTCACCACTCACGACTCAGTGGGCATCAGATTTGTTTTAAAAGAACCGGAAGAACTTTTCGGCATCGCAGATGCTTTTCAACGCCATTACGAAACGGAAGCGAAAGATGCCAAGATGCTAAACTAATTATTTTAAGAGGGCCTCGACATGCGTCCTCGTGTTTGAGCGGAGCCACCATCTCCCCAATACTGCTCGTGCGTTTGCATCGAAGAGGTTGTTTCCGTTCCAACATATGTTTTTAATAATACAACAACAACAACAAAAAAAGGCAACATAATTATTGTGAAACTTGTGATGTCATCACGATGTAATTATAAAATATAGGCAGTCGGACAGGCAGCTTTAGTCTGTCAGGAGTGGAAATAATGGATACAAGAGTAGCCAAGGCCCAAAGCTGGAGATGTCATCAAAAAACGGAAAAACATAAATACATTTTACCCCAAGTCTCCTCGCGCGGTAATCAAAATCAGCCTTTGACATTCACATCCGCCGTCTGTCCTGCTACACATTAAATTACTGCAGCATCGCTGTATTTTGTTGTTGTTGTCATTTGTTGGTAATTCCATAGGATATGCCGACAAAACTTGATGGTCCACATGAAACAATCTACTTTATCTATCAGTCCTATTTGGCCCTAATTTACCAACGCTGCCCCCTGCCCCAAACTTGTACCTCCCTTACCCTTGCTATGATTAAACAAAACATACCGTCTACACGTATCTCCTGTTTCGCATTAAACAACAAGATATAGGCTTTATTATGCTTAACAAGTAGGAAACTGTGAGGCTTTTCTATTTTTTTTTTTTTTGCGAACATATTTCTACAGTCTGGGCTTTTTTTTGTTTTCCCACTACGCAGGCTGATTAGTCTAGCACATGAAAATATCAAACACCAATGTAAATACAGTGCTAGGGTGTTATAATCTGAAAATGGTTGACGGATAAACGTAAGAAGACATCGTCTTTTTTTGCTAATAGATATATACTGTGTAAGACAATGCAATGAGGACATTTCGCAAATGTTTATTTACATATGGTACTCTATATTGTACACCACAAAAAAATAAAAAAAATAAAGGCCAAAAGGCACTCAACTGACATGATCTTGTTTTTTTTTTTTTTATTTTTTAATAGCTGTTTACTGTGGTAAAGAACAACAACGCGTGGAGCAACATTTAACTACGTCCAGTACATACATAAGCAACAAAACAAAATACGGTAGTCAGCACTGCATAGCGTGCGAAACGAAATGATTGCATTTTTGACACGCACTGTGTAGGACATGTGAAGGCCAAAATCAAAACTTAAATGAGAAACCATCAGCATCAACACCAAATCAAGTCGAAATGGAAAAAAGAAACAACTATAAGCAAATGAGAAAACTGTAAATGAGACATTTGCAAGATGGCGTGCAAAATATATGGGAGAGGATCACCTGCACATAGAAGAAAAGCTTGCTTGCACTTTTACAGTTTTCTGCCTTTTTTTTGCTTATGGTTTTCGCTTTTTCATTTATTTTTCCCTTTTTAATTTTTCCAAAAAATAAAAATAAAAAATCCCTCCCCGGGTTCTTTATAGTTTTCAGTTTTCTCATTTAAGTGTTGTTTTTTTCCTTTCAGACTTTTTATTTTCAGCCTTCCTTATCATGCCGACTCAAGAAACCGTCATGGCGACATACATCCGTAAAGTGAGTAGTCCTCAATAATTCCAACCATTCCGCTTGTGTGTTCCTCATGATGGTTCTTTGACTCGCTATGATGCACAAGCAAAGGCAGTCAGTGTCTGTGGGCATTGTGTGCTTTGGCTCACGGAAGCCTCCCTGCGAAAAAAGATGCCGCAAACACACAGCGTCCCGCCACGCAGTTTTCCACCAGGCTGGTCCAAGTGTCTTCGCAGCGTATAATCTTTTAGTAATTGCGGTTCTCTCTGACGCTGCTCGGAGGCTTCCCGTTTTCCTGAAATGCACAGTCATTTTTTTTAACGTTGGGACTCTCTCTCTCTCTCTCTCTCTCTCTCTCTCTCTCTCTCTCTCTATCGCTATCGCTAGGGATGTGGAGCCACATGTCACGTACACCTATCGGGTCCAAACCATCTCCAGTCGGAGCGAAAGCGAGCCTTCCCCGCCGCTGGTGCATGAACTTGGGGCCACCTACTGCGGGGATGGACGGATCCAGAGGTGAGCTCTCTCATTCTCGGCATTCGTGTGCTCAACTGGGGGCTTGAGTTGTGTACTGCCCACTTGGCTGCAGCACTCCTTGTTCTTGCTGCCCTCAGTCTCATGTTGGGTAAAAAGTGGGGTAGACACACGTGAGACACTCTCGACATGATGAATCAGTGTGTGTGCTGACCGGGGCGGCCTGGTGGTCGACTGGTAAGCACGCCTGCCTCACATTGCAGAGGTCGAGGGTTCGATTCCGGCTACGGCCTTCCTGTGCGGCTTTTCTCCGGGTACTCCGGCTTCCTCATACATTCCAAAAACATGCATGGGAGGTTAATGGAACACTCTAAATTGTCCTGAGGTGTGATTGAGAGCGCGTATGGTTGTTCGTTGATGTGCGCCCTGCGAGTGGGTGACAACCAGTTGAGGGTGTCCCCCGCCTACTGTCCGAAGACAGTTGGGAGAGGCTCCAGCACACCCGCGACCCCCGTGAGGAGAAGCGGATTAGAAAATGGATGGATGGGTGGACGGATGCATTGACCGCTCTCATCCGACCTAAATAGCAGACGCTAAATTGCTTGTTCATTTTAACACAAGGATGGACCACATGTGGCCCACGGTCACACTGTCAGTGGCCCCAAATTAAATGTCACCTATTTGCTGATTTAAAAAAAAAACTTTTTTTAAACTAACACCCATTTTTCATGAAAAAAAAAACACATTGGAGGTTTTCAGAAGGTTTTTAAAAAAAATAATGTTTTAGGATTAAAAAAACAAAACAAAAACGTAATACTTAAATATGGCAGCCTCATTGTGCTTTTTATTACGGTTCAAGGCGACTGTATTTTACTAATACATTTCCAGTATTGGCTCCTTGTGTCGGTGTGCCTAATTGTGTTGCGCCCAGTCGGTGTACACACGGAGAGACTCCTCTACCGTATGACGTTTTATTGTATGTTATTTGGCAAGTCTGAGTGTGGATGTTTCCTTAACCACCTCCTGATGTGTTAGTTCCAAAGGAGAGGAGTGTGATGACATGAATTCCATGAATGGTGATGGCTGCTCAAGCCAGTGCAAGAAAGAGCCTTTCTTCAACTGTGTTGGTAAGTCAATTACATTCATAGTTTATTGCCTGCAAGTCGATCAATAGCGTCAGTAACCAGAAAGCTTTGCCCTTCTTTTAAAAAGTCTGGAAATCATTACGTTTCCAAGCGGTGACTCATCTCATTTTATATTGCTAAATGACTGGCATATCCGACATTCTTTTTCACAAAATAGATGGATGGGTTTCCTGTGTTGTTCTCCTGCTGCAGTTCACACACACGCACGCACGCACAAACACACGCACACACACACCCCACCTCCCTCCACTTTTCTCCCCGCCGCTCCCCTCTTGCAAGCGTGCATGTGTTTGCACATGTACACAACATGCGAGCAGGCACATGCTTGTGGGAGCTTCTGTGAAGTGGCTGCTTTAATTCCTGTTGGATTGCCGGATGACTGCTTTGGCCGTGCTGTTTTTCCACCAACTGCAAGGCTCAAGTGTGTGTGTGTGTGTGTGTGTGTGTGTGTGTGTGTGTGTGTGTGTGTGTAGTTATGCACAGAATTTGGAAAGCATGATGATGGGACATTCTGTCTTCCCCCTCTGCCGCCCCCTACAGGCAGTTCAGGCAATATTTTTAGGAAAATGAAGTGTAAAAATAAGTGAAGCACTATGAAAAACAAGGCCATGAAACAATGGTACCCATGGAGGGAGAATGCAAGTCGCCCGCATGTACTTGGCTCGCTTTGTGCTGTCAGTTCCATCCTTCCATGCATCCATTTTTGGGGGGGGGCGGGGGTTGCTGGAGCCGATCCCAGCTGACTTTGGGCGAAAGGGAGAAATATAGAGAGACGAACAATCATACACACCCACATTTACACCGTCACCCACGCTGCCCGCACACAAGTCAGACGAGTGTCCCGCGACACGGTCAGCGACTCGAGTTTCATCCTTCTTTTATTATTATCCTCCACTTGTAACGTTAGCCAGAAGATATGAGGAGAATCCTGCACTGAGACGACCTAACAACCAAAACCGTGGCTTCTGAACATGGTTTCGTAATTTGTTATTAGATTGTATTGGGTTAATTTCGATGGCCAGCAGATGTGGCACTCTGGGCTCGCTCCGCAAAAAATGCAGACGGGAAATGCACTTTGGGAGTTCATTCTTCCGATGCAAAGTTAAAGTCTTGCAAAACATGTTGGCAACGGTTCGCTGTCCTTGTTTTTTGATACTTTTGTCCTCAGGAGTTGGGCTTGGAATGTTTCTTTGTCATTCATTTGCTCTTGCATGCTAGCTGACGGTTGTAAATTGTTGATTGATGGAAAAAACGACCAACGAAAACACGGTCGCAGGCCAAAGAAACCAATCAATCTCGACACAAAGCTCCTTATATAACTCCGCTGTTGTAATACACTGTCTTCAAACAGAGTTCCGTCTTTTAACGTGCGAGTTTTTGGCAGCACGCACAAGGTGTCTCGACTCGTCCGCCAATGTTACAAAGCTGAGAGATCTCCTTCTTACCGGGATAAGGCTTTTAAAATCATGTTTTCTCCCCCCCCCCCCTTTTTTTCCCCATTTTCTCTTGACTCGCTCCAAATTCACACATTAGATTCTCTCCAGCCTCCCGTCTTCCCTTTTTACCCGGTGCGCATTCTCACAAGGCACCGTTTGAGCTTCCTCCTGTCTCGGTTTTGCCCTCACCTCCTGTTCCCATTGAGTGCGAGGCATCTGTGTGCCCCCTCAGTAGCCCCTCAGTTCGCTGTCCAGCGGCGCACAGAACTGACTTTCGTTTTTTTGGACCGCACTGGGGAGGGCTGGAATTTCGAGAAGGAGGCCCCGGCCAACTTGGCACGGAATGCCGTCTCCCCTCCCCACGCTCCTAAATGGAACTGCATCAGCTAACAGCGCTTTTGCTGTGAGCAGTCAAGCCCTCCTCCTGCAGGCCCATAAGCTTCCACTTCCATGCTTTGAACCCGGCGTGGGATGTCTGGAAAAATGAATAGTTGTCGCTTTCTCGACCTCCTGACGTTATCTGATGGCCCCTACGCTCTCCTTCTGTCCCTGGAATGGGTAGACCCCTCTTTCACGTGATCACTGTTTGCTTTAATTCGCTCCTTTTGTTTCTTTCCTTTTGAACCTCTCGGGAACGTTGCTTCGTTTTCCTCCTTTCTGTAGTTGCTCGGCTGTCTTCACGGATCAAAGGGTAAAAGACGTGAAGAAAGAGTTTTGTTGGGTCTGACCGTCTTTTGTGCATGGATTCGCAGAGGAACCCAGCATGTGCTACTACTACGACGGCGATGGCATTTGCGAGGACTTTGAGAGAGAGACCGGCGTTCGAGACTGCGGCCTCTACACGCCCAGCGGCTTCCTGGACCAGTGGGCATCCGCTGTGGAGGTTTCCCACGAGAAGAAACCCTACTGCTCGGGAGAGGTCGCCGCCGGTTATCCCGCTGTTACCAAGGTAACGTCCTTTTTTTTTAAAAAAGTTGTGTTGCACCCATCCATTCATTTTCGATCAACTTGTCCGGTTCAGCGCTAACTGGGTGAGTTGAAGATGATCACAGCTGACTCAGAGAGTGAGACGCGGTACGCCATGTACTGGTCGGCGGTCAATGACAAGGCTCGTATAGAAAAGTACCATTATTGGAATTTGAGAAGAAAATGGAGTACCGATAGAAAGCTCAGGCAAAGCGGAGAACACACAAACGGGTCAAGCCGAGATTCAGTCAGAGAATTTTGGACTGTGGGGCAGACGCAGGCGCCACCAGGCTGCTCTCCTTCTATCCCATTTGGATATTCGGATTTTTCGAGGGCTAACACCAATCTTGCTCTTCGATTAAGCATCTTTTCAGAGCTTCCTCAGCGCATCTCGTTTCAATCCCTGGATGACATCATATTTTGCCAAACAACTTCTTTTGCCGGTTTGCCAGTGAAGTCATTTTAAAGATTGGGCCGTTTAATTAGATCCAACCCCTCCCATCCCAGCCCACCCCCCCTCCCTTGTGGCGGATGCATAAATTTGCCTCTCTCATTAAAGTAATGCTTCCAGAAGACGGGCCGAAGCCATTGATTCCACCCGAGCGTGGTGGAAGCATTGATCTGTTGCCGTTGTGATGCGATGGCACAAATCATTAGGGCCGTGCATATATCAAGTAGACACAAAGCCTCGCATATGTGGAAGGGCACAACCCTCGAATTCCCCTTTGGGCATTGACATGTGGTCCATAAAACCATCTCCTTCGAGCCCTTGTTTATTATTTCTCTTCATTGTCCAATCCTTTTACGGCATTCGAGGCGTCCAAACCAACGAAAGGAGCCGCAATCTTTCCACACTTTCTTTAATGTGAGAGTAACTCTACTATGCATCATTTCATCTTCATACCGAGAACCAGAAGAGTTTTCCAAACTCACGCAGACTTTTGACAGCGCTGGTTCTTGCGACGCTGATCACTATAAAACTGGATGTAAACCATTTCTGGATGGCTGTGGTCAGGCAGGATTTGAAAATGACTTACCGATTGTGTCGATGTAACAATTTATGCCGCGGGGGCATTTCTGCTCGGTTCACATCAAGTCCTTTTCTCTTTGAATGCAATACCCTCGCAGAATATAAGATGTAATTGTACGATTTTTGTCTCGTGAGGAGGATGAGATCGCGATACTAGAGAGTGGCCTGTCGTTTCCTCATCGCCCTCGGCGACATTACGTTGACGCAACACGAAGTTGTTGTTACTAACACAAACTGTAGTTGAAACGACACCTTCCTCGCACTAGCTGGACTCATTTTGTAAACTAAACCCAATCTGCATGACCTGAGAGCAGGTCGACTGCTGAATAGGGCTTATCTGTGTGGGTTCATCAGTTCTTCAGAAAAAAATCTGTCCCCTGTGTCACAGATTGTAGATTTTAATTTTGCTTTGTCGAACCAAAAAGTTGGTCAACATAACCCTATTCCTATCCCTTACTAGCCACAAACATTACTGGGTTGTGGTTGGTAATGAATTGGAACGTGAGGAATTAGTAACGGATAGGAACGTGTTCGAGTTTTAGCTGCCATAGGCTACAACTTGAACACCATCCCTAAGTTTGCTAAGCTAACTTTAGCCATAACTCTAACCCCGCCCCTGACCACGACCAACACTCGCTCTCATACTGGAATTTACCGTGACAAACCCGAACTCGAATCACTTCTCCCTCCTTCTTCGTGGTGTAGCTTGTTCGTCAATGTGGGCGAACATTGAGAGCGGTGAGTGACCGCGCATAAATGAGATTACGGGTGACCCTTTTCCGGGATGCCTAAACTACTCTCGTGAAAAGGTTCGTTGGGTTCAGAACTTTGTGCTTTGGGTACACCTCCCTCCAAATCCGTATCACTCACTTATCCCTGTGCAATCAACGTACTATGAAGAAAATACCCTTTGCCACAATGCTTCAAAAGTGATTCCTTCTGTTCTTTGCTAGGCCTACCAAGGGATTTATCGCTGACATCCATCACTTTGTATCATAGCTGTCCTTGTAGTGCTTCTTTTCTTTCCAGAAAAGGAGGCGAGGCTATAACTAACATGCACCTCAACATCTTAAGTGCTCCTTGGCATGGATTCTACACCCCCCTACCCCCACGATGGATGTACGCCATCTTGTCACGCGCTTGAAAAAGTGGCCGCGCAAATTAGCTGTTGTTGTTGTTGGGTTTTTTTTTTAATACATCTCGTCACCTCTCCTGTTAATAGCTCACTTCATCCCATGTGGATTAATTTCAAAGAGCTTTGATAAAGTCTGCCGAGAGATGTCCTGATAGAGGACGGCACATTTTTGCGGCATTGCAAACGGTGGCTTTTTATATTCTGAATGAGCTCGTTGAGGATAGGACATCATTTCCACCCTATCTCATAAACAAGTCCTGTGTTGGCTTTGTGTATCTGTTGCTTTTGATGTCCCGCGACAGTGTTGATTCCGTGTGTGCCTCGGCAAAGCGAGCAGCCGCGATAGGAATCTTTGCGGATGCAAGAGAGGCAACAACAGCACAAGAAGGCACTTGAGGAGAAAGAGAGATCGTGTCTCTGCACGAAATCTTAAGTTCAGCATGTGTGTGCATGTGTGTGTGTGTGTGTAAAAAAAAATGTGTGTGTGTTGAGAATCTTTTACACATAAATCTATATCTTCGACTTTAAAGCAGCTGAATCGATACAGACTCACATCCATATATCGCGTTTTGACACTGAGCATGTGCTTTTATTGATTTATTTTTGTTTGTTTGTTTTTTTTTCTCTCCTGCTTAACTTTAAAAATGATCACGCCGCAGCTCATAATGGCCGAGTGTGGTTTTGGTAAGACAAGTTAATGATGCGTGCACACATTAAGGCTCATTATAAATAATGTGCACTGTTATATTTCATTTGAAACACTGTACTCCATTACAATATTTTGCAAGTTTTATGTGGTCGCAGTACATGATATTTCAGTGTTTTATTTTGTCCCACAATATGGTTTTTGATCTTTTTTTTTATTTTTTTTTAATTCTTGGAAAAATTGTAAAGCTCCAGTTTAAAATTTAACAGACCAATCAGCACCTTTTGACCTCCTTTGTGTCTTGAGGGTGATGTGGATATAAGTAAATACAAAATTTGTAATGAATATTGGTTTGGATGCATCCATTGCAGCAGTTTTAACGGCAAAGTGGATGTTAATATTCATGAATGAAGTTTGGAGGAACAGTAATGACGCCTTCCATGCCGCTTTGACTCTCATCCACTAATTAAGGGGTCAGATGCGCTGACAGATGGGGTTCGGGGTCAAAAACGAGGTTTGCGTGAGTCCTCGCTGTGTTTGCTGGAGGTGATGCCATTGAAGAAAAGGTTGCTGGGAAACCGTTTCTTTGTTTAACTTTATCGTCATAAAAGACCTCGGAATGAGCAGTCTTGAGTTGACCATCAAACACCTCCTGGACGCGAGTAAATGCACGGCGTAACGTTTATGACCCAGTTGAGTGATGAGCTGGGCCCTTCCACTGAATCTCTTCATGTTGCCGGATCTTTAAGCAGTCACACAAGCACGCCCTTGACTCGACCGGGGAATTAAATACGCTACAGTTGACATCAACACATTGTTTCTCTCATCATCAAGCCTTTGAGTGTGCGCTTGACTTGAGAGGGATTGAGCACTAACCACTCTATTTGTGTGTACATGAGTGCCCACTTTCTGCGGTGTTTGCGCATATTCCAATTTCACATGAAACAGCAAGGCAGGTGATTTCTCCTGAGATATTTGCTGCCCAGGCAATCTCTGACGCAACACCCCCACCCTGCCCTCCCCCCGGGCATCCCTTGAGAACGCCACCCTTAATTATACATAAGCAACAGAAGGGGGATAACATTTGAGTTGTGTCACGCTGCTAGGACATGTTTCTATATGAAGTTCATCCATACTGAGGTGTAAAACACAATAAGGCTGGGAAGGATTAATATGGACTAATAACAGAATAATATTCACCAACCGTTTTGAAACTTATGCTTACTGGTTCAGTCATTGTTTTCCAATGTGAAAGCAGACCTTTTGCAAAAGTCTGCTTTTGATTAAACAAAAGGTAATGAATCTACATTCACGAAGGAGGACATAAATAGGAGAATAATTACCGTTGAAAGGCTGGAATCAGAGAATTGGAGCAATTTTAAGTTAAATGTGGGCTCCAAATGATTCCTCGACTATTAAAATAGTCGATTAATTTTGACCTCTCTCAACCAATGCACATGTCAACTTGAGTAAAATTTGGATTGGAAGCGAACTTGTCCGCTTGACTGACAATAAAAAGTACAGTGGTACCTCGGCTCACGAACTTAATTGGTTCCCAGAAAAGGTTTGTGAGCCAAAAAGTTTGTCTTCCGAACATTTATTTCCCATAGGAAACCATTAAAATGAGAATAATCCGTTCCCAGGTCCCCATAAACATAATTTTTGACTAAATAAGCCTTAAAACTACACAAAAATATATCTTATTTTATGTATAATAAATGTGCTATTGTATTGAAATTAAAGAAATAAACTGTACTGTATAATAAAGTCGTTTTATTTACCTTTGTGATCGTAGTTGATGGCTTGATGGATGGGAGGGGGAGGGAGGGAGGGAGTTACGGTTTGGAAGGAGAGTCACCTTCCATAAGGACTGTACGTAACTCAACCTCCGGTGTGGCTTCTCTTCTTTGCTTCTTAGAAGGAGACTCTTTATCCTTTTTGCTGATTCAAAACCTCTTAATTGACACCTGTTGCGTGTTAGCGTACTGGTACTGGGACGCTAAGTCACACAAACGCACACCTCGTTCGTGTTTTTCAATGATCTCCTTCTTCTACTCGATCGTAATTTTCTTTAATGTCTTCTTAGGCCTAACACTAGCCTGTGGCGGGGCTTTTTCGGTCCCATAATAGCAAAAGTACACTCAATATGGTCCAAACTGTCTAGCAAACACAAACCACGTCCGCATTCAAAGAAAGGGGTGACGGCGAACGCCGTGAGCGCAGCGTCAGCTTCTCGCGTCGCCACAGGGGCGCTGTTCGACCGCTTGGTTTGGTTCGTCCGCCGAAAACTAGTTCGTCAGCGGAGACTAAATGCTTGCGAAATTAATGTTCGTGAGGCGAAAAGTTTGTGAGCTAAAGCGTTCGTGAGCCGAGGTACCACTGTACAGTATGTAGGATTTAGTGCCGCCTAGTGGTGTACTAATAGAATGCAACGACCTCAGCTCGAAGCGCGCACGTGCACTACGGCCACTCAGAAGGACCACGCTTCGCAAGCCTACCACCAAATATCGTCAGCGGAGGTGCAACCCAAAAGGTCCAAGTCAAGGTTGCGCCAGCATTTGCAGAAATTGACACCAGTTTCGGAAACTGGGCGAACATGACACACAAACTAATTTTATGCTACGCAAAGGGGTGATGAAGGAACCGCTCTCCCGATTTGAAAATGAGCGGTAAACTGTTGTTATGTGTCCGGTTGGTAAAATTTGACCTCAGAATGACCAAAATTGTTTGTTTGCACGCATGTGGAGTCGCTATATTTACATCAAACAATGGCTTGCGAAATCATCACCAGGTTCGACAAAAACCTCAACCTTGAAGCTTTTTGTGTAATCCCGATGGACAGCAAACAAATGCGGAGAAAGAAAAGAAGTGGCCCATTTTTTTGTCTTAAAGTGCCCCACAAAAGCAATCGGAAGCTCCGTGTAAAGGCTACTGTCGAGCTGATACTCGCATTACCCAAAAAAAAAAAAAAGAAAAAGAAACAACAGTAGCTGGGCTGCCGCTTTCAGCAGGAGAGGAAAGCCAGCTCCTTTGGCACGGACTCCTTCGCCAACATTCCCTCAAACCGCACAGACCTCGTCAGGCAGCGTGCCAGTGACATAAGCGTGTGGTAACATTAAAAAGAAACCTCTGGGATGGCGTTCCTTTTTCCCTTTTGCTTTTCCCGTTTCAATTATTATTGTGGCTCTGCCATGCAAAAACCTCAGTGCGGTCGCTGTGCTTTTTTTCGTGGCACTGTTGACCCCGCACAACATTTTCAAGCTGTTAATATGCAAGGTTTTGGCCTTGTTCTGCACGGCAAAGCGGACCACTGACTGAGGGACATTTATCCTCTCAGCGGACCCATCTGGTTTCAACTTTCCGCCGTCGCACGCTCAGCGACTCCTATATGTTAGATTGCGGTCGACGCTCGCTACCACCCAGTCTCCCCTGATGAGACGGGCTTAGGTAAACGGCGTAATTGCCCTCGCTCGTTAGCGCTTAACGGTCTCACTCTCAGCGGGCCGCCGACGTCACTGCCATTAGCCGTGCACCAATGAGACGGTCTGCCTCCGTGGCTAAGGGTGGGACTGGGTGACAGGACATTACCTCACACACCAGGCTCTCACCAACATTCCGGTAAACCATGGGATGGTGCTTGGAAAGTGGTGCTCGTTTCTCTCTCTGTTGCTTGTTCTCTTTCCTTCCACAAATGCCTCGCAGATGCTCACGTCTGCTCGGGCTTCAAATTCATCGCGTGCGTCTCTGCCAAGAATCCGAGGACCAGACCTAAAAACATACCTGTGGCAGATATGTTTCGCTGCCGTTGCATCAACGCTAAATTGAAGTTCCATCCCTCCATTCCAATCGTGGGGAGGTGAATCCCGTGAGGCTACCAGCGGATGATTGGAACAACCGTTTATCCGTTTATTACAATCTGGAGCCTATCCCGGCTGCGGGTGAAACACGGACGACAACCTGGATTGGTTACCGGTCAAATTCAAAGCACATGTAGCTCGGATTTACGCCGCCGCGTAAACCTGCAGTCACCGAACATGCATCGATCCCATGCTGGTTGCACGACAAACGTGGAGCGCTACGCGATCGGCAACCGCCATGCACGTTTTCACACGCGGAAATATAAAGGTGGAGGAAGCGTGCTCACATCGTCTTTGTTTTGTTCGTCACTGTCCCATGAAAAACACTCCTGTCCATTTTTGTGCGTTCTTTACCTCTGAAGAGGCCAAACGACTCCAGGAAAACGAATGTTTGGTAGCACAGCATTCTATTTTCACTCCACTCGACACTTTCGTCCTGTTCTTCATACTGGAGAATATAAATTGTACCTTGCACATACTTAAGGCTTAGTTCATGTTGATTGTACAAGTGATTTGTTAAGTCATTGACACAAAACAGCAAAGAGTCGAGTTAATATATCACAGCAAGTGCCCTAATTATTGATTTTCTAAGGAGTGGCAGCGAATAATGCAGAGAGGGGCTTGCCAACGTGAAAACAATCACTTTCTTCGGACTGCGTCTTGCTTCTTTTCATTGCCAAGTACGGTAAAGATGACCTCAGTGAAGAAGTGATCTCATGCTTGTTTGGATCGAAGGTATTTATTGAGCTGAATCCACAGTCTGAAGCACATCACTCCGCAGGAGTCATTGTTATTGCCGTCACTCTGTCTTTCGCAACGGCGTTCCCCCACTTTAATCTTGACTTCTTGCTCTCACGGTACATTTTGCCGTGCCCCGCAAATTTTCAGTATTGTCCTGACTCCCGACCCTTTGCCCTCTCGCTCTTTTTCTGCTCGAGTTCCTCTCCCCTCCATCGCCCCTTGGCTTCACCTTAACGCTGCTGTTCGCTAAAGTGATGTTGAACAAACACCGGTGGGTGCCTACAGTTGCCTGACCAGCCAGCTGGTACAAATTAAGAACGCATATTTTCCCTGTGGGATTACGGTCCGAGCGGACACCCAGTACTGCCTACTTGATTTAATATTGGTCCTTTGTGACATCCTTGAATTTGTTACAGGTGGTTGAGTTATTTTTCAGGGGATGTGGACTCAGTGTCGTGGTTTGCTGCGTGTTGTTCCTGCTGTGATGACAGGCGTTTTCGGAAGATTTATGCCTGTTGATCTCAGAACAGTCGCTGGCTTACTCTTTGGTCTGTGGCTGGTAGAGGGAAAAACAAGTTCCATGCAGCAATGAGTCACGATGGTTTGTTTAGACGCTTCGAAAACTGGTGTCACAATTAAGACGGTCGAAAAGTGGCTTTGTGTCGGCAGAATTGAGGCACTCGTAATAAAATGGGCAATAAAGCGGTCGCTGACAGTTGGCTGACTGTTTCGCTCGTTCATTCATTCATTATTGCGTTGGTAGTACGGCGCTTCGCAGAGCTGACTTGCACACAGCTGGCATAAGATCGATTTGCACTCAATGCCCCATTCACCGTCGCGCCGCGACTGACTGGCGACAAGTCCAGGGTGTAGTCCCGGGGGCTGCACCCGTAAAGAGTTGGAGGTTAGGGTTCAACAGTGAGCATGTGCGTGTCAATTTCTATCAATAGGCCCATATTGAATGAATTACTTATTTTTCTTTTATTTTGTTAATATCACATCTTGCGTTCAAGAGCATGATGAATAAATGTCGCGGTTACAGAATTCTGTCATTTTGGCATCATACTGAAAACTATTAATCCAGGAGCAAATATTTTTATTGTGAAAGTCAGCGGTATACAATTAGTCCAGTGCTTTTCTTTTACGCAACCCCCCCTCCCCCCGCCCCATGAATAAGAGAATATTTCACACCCACCGCAAATCTGCGCCACTACTATACATAGCATAATTTGCCTAGAAAATTGTTATCAGACAAAATCCCTCCACAGTACAGCTAAAACTTCTTGAAAATGACAGTTCCACTGCCACCTACGGTAGTGGATGTGCCATTACAGTTTCTTTCGGTACAGCAAAAAAAAAAAAAAAGCATGTTCCTATTTTAGATGCACTGAATTAGTCTGAAGCCTTTTTTTTGGTCTGCTTTACTTCTGAATGTTGGTAACATTTGTGTTCGTAGATGTTTTTACGTAACGCTGAAAACAGCTCTCTTCCTGCGTCGTGCCTACCATCCACATCTTCCGTCTCCTTTCCCTTCTCTCTGGGCACCTTGAGACTATAAATATTCTGAGCAGCATCTTTTGTCATCTGTACCTGCTGTGATAGTACAACTGTTTTAATCAAGCAATCAATTGAAAGGTCTGCTAGCGGGTGGTGTTTTCTTAATACCAAGACTGAAGGCGGACAAATATCTGTCATCATATTCTTTGCGAGAATGTGTTGTTCCTGTTTTGCCTTGTGACATTAGAGTGTGCTGATTTTGGTGTTGTACCACTGTGAAGTCTTGACTGCCAGTCATTTTTGTGTGTGTGTGTGTGTGTGTGTGTGTGTGTGTGTGTGTGTGTGTGTGTGTGTGTGTGTGTGTGTGTGAATAGCAGCCTTGGCCCTGAATACCACATCCTACAAAGATACAGTTACTAATGCCTTTGACAGTTACTTTTGCCTCCAGGGGTGGGCTGACTGGTCAGTATTGATACAGTTTGACTGTGATAGAGCTAAAAGCATCTGGTTTTCATTCCACTCATGTATTTTTCTCAATTTTCTCATTTTTATTCTATTGAGCGAAAGGCTCATGGCAAAGACATTGCAGAGAGAACCTGCCTCAAATTTGTCAATAATAGCTGCATTACTAAGCAGATGTTTGTCCAGTCTTGCAGACTTTGGCTTTCGCAGATGGTAAACTGGTGGAAGTAGCCTTGGAATATTAATAATTGTTTCCATGTGGTTTATTACTCAACCTGTTATAAAGAGACTTCTATAAATGTCTGTGGGGTTCTGTAGCCCTCCCCTGGAAGCATTCGTCAACAAACGTTCGTTTTTAATGTCCCCTGGGATGCATTTTTGGTCTTATTATAATACCTGATCATGGCACAAAGGAGTCCAAGGAATGTTTCCCTGCAGCGTGTTTCAAGGATCCGACATCTTGCTTCAACGCGACTGTATCAAATTAAGCTTCTTGGGTTAACGCTAGGGGTGGGCACGACGGGGTTCGTTGCACGCGGCATTTTGGGCTGTCCAAAAATGTTGGCGCTTTTCTGTGGGCAATAGTCCATCGCTCGGTTGTTCAGTTATAAGTGACCACAGCGGTCAGTCTGGTGAGCGCCATTGCGAATTTTGGTGATTTTGGGTGATACCGTGTTCACGGAAGTAGGATTGAAATTCGTACTTTGTGCAAACTCTTAATTTTTGATCTCAGGGGCTGTTTCTAATAGAAATCGAGCTTGCGAGTTGCTCCTGACATGACATTCAAACTGTTGGTTTACTTTGGACTGCGGCAATGTGCTTTGAAGCAAACTGAGTCAGAGATCCATCAGTTTCTGCTCTGTTTCAGGAAATATATACAGTATATACCAAGCATGAAAGAGAATTCAACTGTGAGTGAAACAAATGTAGTTGCTATTAAATTGGGAAAGGCGCTGGTGAACTTCATTTGAAATCTTGGAGAAAATAATGCATGGAACCAAGGTCACTGCTTTGTCACAGATCGGGAAACGAGTGAGCGATTGGGGAGTCTTTGGGATCGGATGATGGAAAGACAAATTAACGGAAGGACCAACTCCTTGGCTTTAAGATGAGATGAAAGGTATCGAACCATCTTTAGAAAAGCATGCAGTATTGAAACCCGGAACTGGTTGGGAGGAGGAAAGTGAAACACTCCACTGAGCACTGGAACAGTGTGACTGGATGCTTTGTTGTGAAAGTCGACCCAAATGAGGTTCCACCAGCGTCGAGGAACAGATCGGGGTTGAATTTCCCGGGTCCCACCGTATTTGCAAGAATAAGAATGATTTTCATGGGTGTGCTTGATTAAAACCAAGTCATGCTTTCTAGTCTTCGGGTTCAGATGATTTGATTTAATTAAGATGTTTTACACTTCACCTGTGCCTCCCTCATTGCAATTATCAAATGACAAAAAAAAAACCTGTCCAGTTGCATCACAGCGTCATGGGATTCTATCCAGAAAATGGCATTTGCATTCTCATAGGAATACTCATTTCTGCTGCATCAGCAGCAAGCACAGAGGCCATGTCAACAGATTCAGGGAACAGATATCTGGGCAGATAGGCGGTCGGGCCAGTTTTTCCACGGTGGCAGAATCTTACAGTCGCCGCCATAGCAAAACTCTCCGGTTACGGGTGTCTTATTTCACCAGCTCAGGAGAGCGGGCGAAACTGTCCGTCCTTGGTTATCTGCCCTCCATTCGCCTTTGTGTTTGTTAATCTTTTAGTTGCGGTGTCCATTTGACATCTTTTTCCTCCCTGTCACCTTTCTTTCTTTTCGATCCATGCAGTTTCTCAAACATTTTCTTTGCTTTCCAATCCTTCTACTGTACAGCCAATAATGACATGCAAGACAAGGTGGACCCATTGACCCGCTTTCTTGTAAACCGGGCGTCAGCAAATTCGAAACTGTAGCAACACTCTGGCGCCTTGTAGTGGGCAGGTATAGCATGATGTTTTAAAGACAGCTAAAACAGCCTGCGTCATTGACTGCTTTTATGGAAAGCAATATTTTGAGAGATTGGCAGAGAGACAACTAAAAACAAGTCATTCAAAATAGAACTTGCCCTTGCACTTAATGTTGTCATTACTGTAGTGGAGAGCCCTGCACATGTTTCTCTTCTATAGGCCATTCCCATCTTGGGGTAATTGGACACAATGACATCCAAAATAGTGTTACTTATGTTCAGTCCATGCAGCAATGTTTGATTTGGTCGCCACCTTTGCAGAAAATGCTGCTTCACAAAGATAGGGCGCTTTCGCATTGTCTGCATTTGCCAAAGCTTCGTTGACGCATTTAGATGCCCACATATGATGCACTATTATATCTTACTATGTAGGCACTTCTGTCAGTATTTTTTTTTTTTTTTACCTTTCCCTTTTTCAACCACCGAAATTGGCTGTAGCTTGAGCTCTGCTGATTGAAACTGGTGCTTAAACTGGTGTGCAGTCCAGTGGCAAGTGACCCATGGAATACAGTAGTTTCATCTGGGACCAGTAAACTAAAGTATCATGGGATACTATTTGGTCTACTTCAACGACTAGTCAAAATAATAGTAAATGTTTTATGCCCTCTTCTTCTCGTCTTAGACATGTCAGTCCAAGGTGTTTGATCTATCTGACGGGGTTTCCCAATATGCCTGGTTCCCATGCCATGATGCCCGCAAGTCTCCCTGGGGATACCCAAACTACTGGCTGAAGGTAAAACCTTGGATTTAATGTATCACTTGACACTGATACAACATTTTGAGTCAAATCAGGATTTGGATTCAATGGTATAAATAAAAAAATACACAGTATGAATATATCCCGATTTTTGAGCTGGGAGACGTGTCGGCGACAAACGTCGTGGTTTTATAACACTCTGTGTTCAATGAAACATAAACTTTAAAAGTTTGGCTGAGAAGAGGAAAAAAAATGCATTAAAAATGCGACCACGTAACACAGGCACTTGCATTTATGATGCAATATAAGTGGGAAAAACCCAGTTAATAGTGCAGTCAGTTTATTTCATTGGAAATCTGGTCACTACTTCCCTTATCCAGGCCCACTTCTCTCATCCAATGGTGGCCGCGGCAGTGATCATACACCTGGCGGCTGATGGGACGGGTTACATCGACCAGACTCAGTGTAATGTCACCGTTCAGCTGGTGGACACCAAAGAAGGCATCCATAGCCTTGGTAAGAAGTTTTTTCTCTTCCAATGCTCTGTTCATACATTAAATGTCATCGACACGGAATGAGGAGGTGAAGTTCACCTAGCAATTTTAGCAGTGTTAGAGGATGATGATAATAATAACAACAACAATAATAATAATAATAAGTCTGTTATTTCAATATGAAACAAAGCTGTCATCGACAGTCTGTGTTATTTTCCACACCACACATCAAATTATTGGATTGTGGCAATCACTCACTTTACTAAATTTTGCACAGTGTAGAAGGCACAGACAGATAAAGTAAATGCTGAATCTACAGTGGCTGTAATGCATTAATTTTGTGGGATTTCTGTGCTATTCCCTCTGCCAGTGAGGGAATGTCCATTTTGTGGAACTTCCTGTGTACCGTTTGCCATATATCAATTATGAAGGGTATATATTCTTCCAACAAGTTTCCAAAGGTAGTAACAGGCCTCCTGTGGAAAATATGCACTCATCCCTTCCCTATAGTGCCCATAAGGGTTGGAGGTGAACCGGAGCCTGCCCCAGATGACTCACAATGATTCACAATCACAAGGGAACATATAGTCAAAGAATCATTCACATTCACATTCACACCTATGGACACTTTAGTGTCTATTTTTCCTAACGTTCATATTTACCACCATGCTGGCCATGGCATACTGTATGATACAGTAAATAAAAATCAGATACAGCATTCCTATTTTTAGGGGAAAAAAATGCTCTCTAACAAATCTATCCCAATAAATGTATGATGAATGTTGAGGTTGCATTACATTAAACCAAAACAAAAACCTAGATTTGGTCAACAAAATCCAACAAAAAGCTTTTCTCGGTCCTTGTTCATAGGCGAGTGGCGACTGAGCTGCCGTACGAATCCGTTGGTGATTCCAGTGAGTCATGACTTATCGGTGGCCTTCTACCACACCAAGGCCATCCTTGTCGTGTTCGCCTCCCGCCTGGTAGCCATCTCCGGCGTCGGCCTGCGCTCTTTCCAGTCCTTTGACCCCATCACCATCAGCGGTTGCCAGAGCAATGAGATCTACAACCCCACCGGTCAAAGGTGAGCCAACAAAACCTGCCAACATATCACACGTAGCACAAGCAATTCCATATTGTTGAACTTTGCGATTATTATCTCCATCTTTGATGTCATACAATTGTAGTCCCACTAAAATTACTGTATGAAATGTGCTGATGCCAAATGATGACGTGCCATACCACAGGAATCAGACATGCTTCATTTACTCCAAATCAATCTGAGACACAATTCCGCGAATGTGCTAAACATTGCCTGTTTTCACCGTGAAGTTTATTTATATGTCCAAATTTCCTCTGACCAGAAATGATTCGTTAAACTCCAAAAAGTCTAGCAAAGCAGATGTCTTGATTCTCCAACAAAAACACATCATGGAATTGCTGTTCAAGGAAATACGAATTTAAAAAAAAAAGTGTCTGTGAATGTGTGTGTGTGTGTGTGTGTGTGTGGCACAGCATTCTTTTCCTCAAATGCATATGGGTGGAGGTGTCTAATTAAGGATATCTCTCTCTCTCTCTCTCACTCTTGTGTGTGAGGAAGTGTTTGGAAAGGCTAACCTGATGCCACTAGCCACTTAAAAATCAAAAGTCAAACATCACCGACAATTGTTGATGTCATTCCTCCGGGTTGTTTATGGGACCACCAATGAGATTTTGCTGTAAAATTTGTCCTTTCCGAGTTTAAGTACTATTTTCAATTCAAACCTTTTGGGTGACGAGTCACTTACCACAAAAAGCACGGCATCTGACCGCACGCAGAAAGGAACTCACACTGTTTACCCGATTGCCACACCGCTGTCACGCATGCGACTGATATACACACACACACACACACACACACGATTTTGGTGCGCCACATGCTGCGAGTAAACATCACAATCCACAAAGGGCACTTGTTTGTGAAGGTGTGCAGCTCGCCATACAGCTGTTTATGGTATTTGTCTTGTGCCAAAAAACACCTAAGTTGATTTCGAACTCGACAGGTCAGTGGAGTGGTCCAACAAAATTGTGATTTTTTTTTTTCTCGGACTTGGAAATACAGAGATGCTGAAGATAGGAAACCGATGAAATGAAGCACAGCACGGCAATAAAGACATGACCTCACTAATTTTACGCGGACATGCGATTGCCCCGGCCTATTGTTTATTTGGTCCTCCAAGGTTCTCACAGTTTCTCTGAGTTGGTCCACTTAAGTTCGTCAGTTTTTGTTTTTAAACATCACTTGACTACCTTAAAGCAAAATCTGCATTACATGACAACATACATCATTATAACGTGTAAACATGAGTTCGCTGATGCAAAGCCAAACCTCCTTTGCTAACTTCTTTACTGAACATCACTTGTTGAGGTTGGTGATCCTTTTGGAAATGAAACACCAAAAGCTCAACTAAAGGGAAACATGCAGGCACAAAAGTTTTAAATGTTTTTTTTTTTTCAATCAATTATTTGATATGCCCACTGAACTGAGGTCACATGTGCAAATGGTGTGGCGCAACATTTGAGGCTTCATTTGAATCCGATTTTTAATTTTGGGAGCAAAAATGTCAGCCCCCCCCCTAACCGTCTTTGCCAACTTTTGTCCCCCTTTTTTATGTGCTTCCAGCTCACACACATTTCCCGTTACATTCCACAACACCACATCCCTGCCCCACATTCCCTCATCCTCCTCCCCTCTGTTAACAACAGTAAAAGCTATTTAATGTCACTTTATGCACACCATACACGGGGGGGGGGGGGTAGAAATTACTCAATTTGATTACATCAAGTGATTGCACAAAATAAAAGCATTTGGATCCAAATACATTTTTTAAAGTACATTATTAGTCTACTTATACAATAGATCTGCATCCAGATGACATCATTTTGTGTAGCCAATTTACAAAATAAAATGGAGTACATTTTTTTTCCAGTGTAGGCGTTTTATAGAATGTGAATAACATTTTAATATGGTCATTAATGTAACTATGGGACCATTTTGCTTTTACTTTATTTTATTTTATTATCACCTTTTAGCTTGCAAAGCTTTTAGTTCTGTTTTCTTCACTTCAATATTCAAACTTATTTAAGTCCTTTAAGTCTTATCCCTTTTTTCCCACCGTTTTTATGTTGCAACTACATACTCTATCCATTTATTGTTAAACCAGGTAAGCCCGACCTGGAGTCAATTTAGGGTTCAGTGTCTCGGGAGCCGGGTTTCGAACCAGCTCAGCCACAGCCGCTTCTGACTGGCTAAAACGGATTATGATCGCATCGTTATTGCGCCACATGGTGCCCCGCCATGCACATTTAAACATTTTATTTGGCCTAATTCCATTATGACCAATAAATTCTCACGCTTTGTCAGTGGCGGGATGGAACCATCGAGCATGGGCGCACACGGTACCTACAGGACGTACGCAGGCAGCCCGTGATTCATGCGAGAGAGAGAGAAAAAAAGCACTAAAGAAGAAAGATGACGGCTACAAGAGAGGCTGTAAAATGGACGAAGATATAAAACTCATAATTAAATTTGTGCAGCCCAGCGTGCGCGCACACACACACACGCACAAACACACACCCACTTTCTGTGTGAATTCCTATAAGGTAGACTGTTGTAAAATGAAAAAGAAAATGTGCGCAGGTTTTCCATGAACATGAAACGTCAAAAGAGTCCTTGTATTCGACCACTCCTCATTCCCATATGTCACTCCACAATAAACCCCCAACCTCCCCGCCCTTCCCCCCTCCCCATGCCGATCTCCTGTCTCCATGTGGTTTATCGATCCGATATGTAAAACAGTCAATGATGGATGCATGTGGTCGCTGACATTTTGCAGTGTTATTCCCCCCGTATATACGCCACGTGCAACTTTTCACGTCACCCTTTCACTTTCTCTTCACCTCCTCTCCACCATCCCCGTCTTCGCAGTTGTGTACATTATTCGTGCGAAGCCATCGACTGCCAAGAGCCCTTGATCCGCAATGCAGAGCTCAAGTGCAGCAACGCCGGCCGCCACTTCTACAACGGCGACCGCTGCACCATCTCCTGCAACTCGGGATACGTCTTACAGATCCACCAGGATGATGACATCATCAAAAGCCAGGTAAAGCACGCGCGCGCACATGTGATGTACGGTACACAAAGCGTATTGGGACGTGCGTGCCAATGTGAATGCACACACGATGCAAACTTCAGCACACAGGCGGCCAGAAAAGAGCTTCTGCTTGCCTCTGCACTTATTTTGTCACCTGCCAGTGCCACAGCCGGTCTCCCGGGGTGGGTGAGGTAGGGGGGGAGGGGATGACATCATCCAGGTAGGCGAAGTGCGACACTGAGGAGCTGGGGAGAGGTCCGCCCGGCGCCTCCTCTCTACACAGGAGAGCGCCTCACACCCGTTTAGTCTCTCGCCGAGAATGCTGCACCATCACCTCAGACGGTCACTTTGTGTGGCTGTCGCTGCGCTGGGACCATGACATCATCGCATAGTGTCTGCTCCCCCTCCCCTCCCCTCCTCTCCTCTCCTCTCCTCTCCTCTCTCCCGCCTTCTGCCTCTCCCGCCCTCACTTGCTTGCTGCATCCTTACACACACACACACACACACACACACACACACACACACACACACACACACACACACACACACACACACACACACACACAGTGAAGCCACTGTTAAAGTGCCGAGATTTGCTACCGTGCTGGCACATAAAAGGCACTTGCATGTAGGAACTGACACGTATACGGGAAATTACACTCAATGGCCTGCATAAACAAGATACACACACAGAGATGCAGATAAATGCACTTTACAAGTAAATAAACAAACAGGAGAGTCGACACCACGCCGTAAAGCTTTTGGATTGGCTCCAAGATGCTGTGAAGGCCAACATAAATGCTTTCTCCCTCAGTGCGGCTCACACTAAAGCCAGACGATCTAATATGATACGAGATAAGAGAACAAAGTATCCAATGGAGCTTTTATGCACAGCCACAAATGTTGAATAATTAGAAAAGTGAGCGGACTTTCCCAGACTTTAGTCATGATTCCCTCCTTTATAGCTTGTCCCTGATACGTCCTCTGCTCAATGACCCGGTCTGCACTGTACATGTGCATAAAGCGCCACATGGGAATAATTACACGAGGGGAGTGTGGAGCTGCATTTACATCCACATGCACAGTCACAAACACAAGATTTCCCCATTGAGCCTGAGCGTCTCGCTAATTGCATTAGGTTTTGATTGACGGCCCGCTTTGTGGCTATTTATCAATGCCAATTCATTTCAGCGCTAAATGATGCTTTTTTTTTCAGAGTGACAGGGACAGGTATGTGTGGAGAAAGTGGAGTAGAGGGAAAGCGGCAAAGAGGGAAGATATTAAGGTGTGCCCTGTATAGTGTATAGTACATTACTGATACTTGGTGCGACACCATGTTGGAGTCTGTTCAGGGCCTGATGTTCATCACACACACAACAACCTCTGACCTTGTGGCATTTTTAGAAATGTGTGTTTTATGGCCTGTTATCAAACTTCACTGCCATTCTCCGCCCAACGCAATAACAAAAGCATAAACTTTTTACAATCTAATGTCAACCATATGTCTGGTATACATATCTTAAATTTGGTAGCGATCAGACACAATCTCTTAGTTCTTGAGACATATTTGCGGTTCTACTTATAATAGACATGTCGACCAAATTTCATGTTGCTAAGCGAAACTGGCTCTGGGGAGTTTTTAAAGCTACGTGGGGGGTGGCTGCCAAGCCAATTTTGGGGTTTCATAACCGTGAAAGGTTACCAGATGTAAAATGTCATCAGGCTGAACCCACCTGAAAAACGATGAAATGAAGTCATCAATTTCCAATAAAAATTCACAGAACATGAAACACTTTGGGCAATTTGAAAAAAGTTGACATCTCGCAGTTCCCCAGTAAATGGTCAAAAGGCTGTTGAGTCTCTGTCTTTGTTTGCTGGCTCAAGAAAGACAACATGATGTCAGCGACGGGACGTTGAACGACATCCGTTCCCGTTTTCTGCTCAATGAAGCACTATCATAGAACATTCAGCAAGACTCCCTTCCCTTAAGAAACAATATTGGTGAGGTGGGGGGCGGATGAGGTGGACTGGGACGGGGGGCAGTTCATCATTTGTTTCAATCAAACTTAATCAGAAATCCAACAGAGTCACTCTTAGCTTAACAAATATGGTTCGGATCATTTCAGGTAGGATTCATGTTCCTCTCGTCTCTCGGACTTGGCTACATACGTTCTTTTAAGTAGACAGACAGACAACCTCGTGCCAAAAAAAAAAACATTAACATAAATTTACAAAATGATTTTTAAACGAGTCTTGTCCTGTCACTTGGGGCGCCTAAATCACTCTGCTAAGCTCGCATGTCGCCAACAATAGAGCTGATGCTGCAAAGTCGTTGTGCTGACAGAATGATGTTTATAATTACTCTATAGAATCTGGCAGGGTGAAAGGGGCAGGATGTGGGTTTTCTACACCCGGGAAAGCAGCGTACGTTTCTGGAAATACTGGACAAACAAGACACATGTAAAGGGGATTTAAGGCAAACAGCGGGAACGCCCATTTTTACAACCCGACGTCAAGCGGGCTGAGTCATGAGCCGTCGTTCCGCTGCAAAGTCAAAGCAAGTTCAGCAACGTGATGTCAGATTGCCCTCATTCGTAGTGGAATTGTCTGCTTTCAATTGACGACAGCCCTGAGTTAATATATAGACTGTTAGTTTCTTGTCCTTCGGCCAAGCGGCGAGCACCATCGTGCTTGTGATTTGTGATCAAAAGATAGCGTGTTCTTTTAACATTTTACATTGTATTACTTGGGGTAGGAAGGCCCCCTTGATTTTTATTCTTTTTTTGGGGGGGGTGAGTCAGTTTTAATGTTAGACCAAATAAACGATACATTTGAGTGCTTTTCCATACTACTAATTGAGTCCTGGAAAAAAAAATAGGCTACTTTTGTTTGAAACTCTTTTTACCGTTAATGCAATGTTTAAAAAAAAAATGCAAATTATGAAAATAGAGCATTTTGGTGAATATTTATGTATTCTTCTTTACATCAAAATACGTTTTTATGTATAGGTATTATGAACCTCGAATTTCACTGCACCAATGGCCTTATTTACCCCGAGCACGGAGTCAAAATGTCATCTGCTACATGAGCTTTTCGCTAAAAGCTGATAAGTCAACGCTTATTAGTTCATTTGTCGTTCATTTTAAAAGTATGTTTTCACGTTGGTGTCAACTCAGATAACATTTTGATTGAAAGTTACTTAAAATGTTAAAATGTTTTCTCGGGGTTTTAGCATGATGTTTTCCTAATCCAACTGATTTTCTTAGCGAATGTGGTTTGAAAATTGAAATTTGTTTTGCTGCTACCGCAACACGTGCAGGGTTCTTCATTTTTAGATATACAGTTACTTACGCCCGATTTCACGAGCGCTAAATGGTATTTCCATCTAGCTCCAAAAGAGCCGTCTGCAACATGTTTGGGGATTTTATAACCTGCAAACGTTATGACGTGCTTAAATCCTTCAGTGATTCTGGTTCCTTCTCTCATTCATTAAGTTACAATGAGAGCTTATATTGTTGCCAGAGTCCCAAGTCCTTATTGGGTTTTGTCACTCAAAGACTCTCTGATGTTACTGAGAGTTTTTTGCACACACTTTTTTTTTTTTTCTCAAATGCTGTTGGCTAGACATAAGTCGGACTCAGCCAAAATACCAGCGGGAGTCCTTTTTATTGTACAATGCAAGCTTCAAGTCTACACGTGTCCAAATTTATGCCGAAAGTGTGTTTCCTTTGCTGTTTGAATGCGTCAAATCGTCAAAATGATGAATGGAATAATGCCGTATGGCTGTTTCCATTAAACCATTCCAAACGCGCTACTCCTATATACCTCCATTACAACGTATTAACGAAATACAACGGCGGTATAGGCCGCTGCCATACTTTTCCCATGCGCTCATGTGTTTGTGTGCCGCTTGAGGAAAAGCTCTGGTTCGAATGAAGACGCCGTCGTTATGTTGGTTCTTCTGTCTAATAGGCTGCCTGGCTTGAATTAGGCAGAGTGGCCAAAGGTTGTTAAAGTGGCTACTGGAGGAGCTCTAGTCAGCTGTAAAGTTTTTAAAGGAGGGGAAACTTCCCACAAATTTACACGCATTGAGGCACTCGCGGCCTTATGTGCTCTATAGCAGCCTACCACAGACGTTTAACAGCACAACAATGTCATCGGATGGATTTCCTTTGCGTTTGAAGAACCTTGCATGCGTACTCTTTGTAATCATATTTGCTCGTGGGGGGATAAATGGCTGGTTTTACAGCGGCCCCCGCTCACATGGGACGCATGTGTTGCGTTCTAAGTGTCCAATATTGCTGGGAGTTTATTTATTTGGAGTGAACCTGATACTGTTATGCGGTGTCATATGCCGGGATCCAGATGAAAGTTCCAGAATAATGACGGCAGAGAAATAAGAGGTTTGTGTTGCAAAAGAAATGTCGACTAAATTGTGGCTAGTTTACATCTGGACACTCTATAAAGCAAAAAAAAAACAACAACCCCAAAACAAAACAAAAAAAAACAGCGGCGAAATTTGTGTTAAAACCCCTCCGCAAATTTTCCCTTTATTTAGTCTGAGCCGGCGAGGGATGTCAAAAGAATAAAAGTTTCCCAGCTTTGTTGCAAGATTTGTTGGCCGGGCTACACATTTAAGCATTTTCCTTGTGTAACATTTTGCTGGTTAGTAGGAGAGGATGAAATTGGGAATTTCTCCATTGTGAGACAAATAAAGGTTTTCTGATCTTTTTCTTATAACACTTGAGGTTTGGACAACTTTGCAACAACAGCCTTTTGCTCTCAGCCCTGCGAATGGAATACCACAAGGCAACTAATTTACAGGAATCCGAGCTATTTGGATTGGGATGAATGGGCCGATCAGACGTTTCAGTTGTGAGAAATTTTGAAGCATTATCCTGAATCCCTGCCACCCACTTTTTCAACAACACGCATCCTCGATATGTGAACACCAACTCGATAAGCACGTATCTTCTCCAAAACTTACCTCCCTCATACCGGTACATCCTTTCTGGGTCTGTTAGGGAATAAACCTTTGATAGGATCTATTACCGAATATCATGCCCTCCTCAGTCGCTTTATAGCAGTGGAGGTTTTATTCATGCTCGTATGCCCCCTTTATGTTCTGTTGTGTCCTCCCCCATTCCACCTCGCTTCAAGTCCCCGATCGCTCTCGAAGCGCTGAGTAAGCTTGAAGGTCTGACGTAATGATTTGTTTGAGAGTCCCAGACTGGCAGGATTTATATAGATGGATATCTGTCAGCTGTCAATCAATGAAACATGCAGCTAAGCTAAGGGTATTAGCTTGGGAGGTCAAAGCGATATGTGTGTGTCATTGCGTCACTCTCCTGTACAAGAAGTGATGGGCTCTCATTCTGTGCCCAAAATGTTGGATGTGGGCACAGAAGCTGATTGAATTTGTGTTGCGAAACATTCCTCACGTGTGTGTCTTTGTTTTTTATGTGTGTGAGTGCTTCCCAGAAATGGACACACTGCCACCTAAGTCAGTCTGCATTGTGTTAGGGTTACGGTATTAGGCACTCCCGTAGGATATCAGTTGCCCGAGTGGCACAACCTGCTCTTACAAATGCTTTTGTAGGTTACTTGAGCTGCTGCGTGGCCGGTAAGATAAGACTAATCAATTTTATTTATTTATTTATTTATTTATTTTTACTGCGAGATGCTGAAAGTAGCATGGATGGAACATCAGTTGCAAAAAGGCAATCGGTTGGGTTGTTGCGTTGAAAAGGGAAAAATCGGTCCGGGTCAAACGCCAACAGTAGCTCCGTCCGTCTTCAGCCGCATCAGTCGTCTTGGGGCCCAGATAGCAATCAAATTGAATCGAGTTCTTGCGCATGTCAACCGGGACCACTGGCTACCTCAATGACGACAAGCCCTGGCTAGATGAATGGATGTCATCACTTTCTACGATGCGATGATCTCATTTTCTAATTTCACAGATGGTTTGATTTATTGCTTCAACTGTCATTACTATCAATACCAAAAATCGGGATTTTCTTTCACGTGTAACTGACAGAAAACCTGCGTCTGCCGCACCTTTTTCATATTATGAACTGTGCTCCTTTGCAGTCTGACTCTTTGGTGACCATAACCTGCGCAAACGGCAAGTGGAACAAGCAGGTGTCATGCGAACCCGTCGACTGCGGTCTGCCCGACAAGTACCACGTTCACCCGGCCGATTTCAACTTCCCCGAGGGCACCACCTATGGCAAGAAGAGCACTTTCCAGTGTCGCCAACCCGCCCAACTTGTGGGTGAGCTGCCCTGCCGTGCTCGTGCATCTACAGATGTTTTCTTTCAGGCTGACCTCAAAATACCTTCGGCGAGGTTTGCTCAAAAGACAAGCGCACACACACACACACACACATACACACATATATATACAAGATGGAACAAACCTAAGTGCAATCTATTGCTTCCCTCTTGGGTTTGTCAGACGAGCAAACAGATAAGGCCTGTGTCCTCTCTTACATTGTTTTCATATTTAAATTTTAATGCACATTAGGATCCGAGAAAGGGGAGTACAAAGCAAGATGAGATGACATTTACAGGCTATTTAACAAGTGAACATCTGAGGACTGATCCTTCAATCCGCATATTTTTCCTTCTCTTTCTGACCTCTCGATCAGGCACCAACAACACTCTGACCTGCCTGGAGGATGGGCTGTGGTCCTTCCCGGAGGCCCTCTGCGAGCTGCGCTGCCCGGCTCCTCCGCCCGTGCCCAACGCCGTGCTGCAGACGAAGCGCTGCAACGAGACGGGCCTCAAAGTGGGAACGCTGTGCAAGTACAAGTGCAGGCCGGGCTACCACGTGACCAACAAACCTAAGAGGTAAAAAGGAAATCAGAACCAGTTGTTGAAGAAGGGATCTTTGGTCTCCACTAACACATTTTGTGGTGAATAGAAACAAATGATTTTGAAAATTTTTAATCAGAATTTGAACGCTTCCCTTTAGGCGCGCGTTTAAGCGTCAGTGCACCGAGGACGGCAGTTGGCTGGAGGGGGCGTGCGAACCGGTGACTTGTGACCCTCCGCCGCCCATCTTCCACGGCTCCTACCACTGCACCGACGGCTTCCGCTTCGACAGCGTTTGCCGACTCAATTGCTCTGACCCGGCCGGTAATAGCCCTAATGCCGTCACTGGAGGCTCCGCCCACACGGTGAGGCTGCTGCACGCTCCATGCAAGCAGGTCTGTCCATCTCTTTCCTCTCTTTCCCTTCTCCACTGTGCCTTATTTCTTTCATTTTTAGAGTTGATTGGATTTTTATTAGTTATAATCGTGACCATGTTCCCCCATATCCAAAAGAAAATGAAACCTAACCGACCTTAATAACCCCCGAGTCTTAATTTAAAGACATTTGGAAGGAGCAGTTTGGGAAAGGCCCTATTTTGTGCTGCGGTGCACCAAGCAAGGGCCACAAGTGCGTGAGTTTGGCGTGGAAGAACTTGAGAGCCTTCAGCTTTTTGTCCATACGTCTATTGTGTATAACATACAATGACACAGTGTAAACAGATCCGTCCTATCACCACTTCTCAGATAAGTTCCAAACATATATTCGATATTTAAAGAAGAAGTCTATCTGGCTCCTAAAGTACCTGTCAGCTTTTTATCAGGTCCTGCTTACATTGTTTAGAGGTTTGCCGACTCCCAGAATACCCCTTAGTTTGATGCCCTTCTATTCGGAAGGCTATTGATTTCCACCACCGAGGAATTCTGAAATGTATACACCTCTTAATCTTCTCAGCCTCTCAGGCCTCACGGCTTGGATGCCTGATAAAAGTTGGATTGTATTTCCCCCCCTTTTGCAACGGGATGCCCAGGATAATGTCCTCACATAGTGTCCTCGCGCCACCACTTAATTGTGCGTGTTGATGTATGTTTTTTTGTTGTTGTTGTTTTGTTTTTTGCAGGGCACAGGCTCCAACGCGATCCGCTGTAGGAAGGACGGCAACTGGACAGGATCCTTCCGCCTCTGCCCCAACAGCAAAGGCCAATGTTCTTTACCTCAAAACCTGCATTACAGCCTTCAGTACTCGTGCAGGCGAGGACATGGCATCGGTGAGTATGCACTCGGGGATTGGTTTTCTCGATCACCGATGTCAACTTCTTTCGACATTTCGGTCCCTGTTGCTCACATTGCGGTCTCCAGGGGGGGTCACGTCATGACTTGAATCTCGTGAGTTGTCTGCAAGTTCTTGTGTGGTAGGATTGCTCAAATCTTCAAAGACGCCTACCCAGTATCTTTAGAGGTGCGGTGGGAATGGATTTACAGAAGAGGGAACTTAGAGTAATTAAAAGAAGACAGGATTTCTAAGTTGCAACAGATTTCCTCGAGTTGCCGGTTTTGGTTTGCATCCTCCCTTCCAATTTAGTCCCTGTCAGTTATGGTGGTAAACCATCTAAGGTCTGACGAAGCCTAAGGTTGAGACTCCCGCAAACAATTCCTTGAAATGTCGACAAAAATGAAAATCAAATGCAGGTTGCGAACCAGAGTTGACGAGGAACGCAATAGGTCATTTGTTTTGGCGCTATGCAGCTTACAAGCTTGGATCAAAAGCATTTAATGAGAACATGATTAATCGCATGGAATGGGAGTAATAATGAACAGATTCATGTCGGACTGCTTCATTGATGGCATCACGTTATTTGTGACAGTGGAATTGAAATAGAAATGTCAATGAGGAAAAAAATAAAACAATGAGCCATCCAAAATTACTACTCAATAAATACCGACTTGATCATCAAACTTCTTGAACTGATGAAGTGATAAAATGCCCATCACTAAAACTTTATAGTTGAGAGTTCCTAGACTATGAAATGTCTCAAGTTGGGGTTTTTTTTTTGGGGGGGGGGGTGGTACAAATATGAGTTTGACGTTGCTTCCCCGTCACGTGCAGGTGAGGAGTGTGAGCTGTCGTGCAGGGAGAGCAACAACGACGTGGTGATCCTCCCTAGCAACATGACGGCCGAGGGCGTACTCAAGGAGCACTGGAGGAACCCGCACAAGGTCAAGGTACGTTGGAGCAGTGCGGCCGCCTCACCATTGTGACAGACGCACTTGACAAAGGCCTGTGATCCACAACTCTCCTTTAAGGAATTTCCCATCTGGCGTCGACATCCTCGCTCCGTCGGTCGCATTTCCAGAAAGGCCCGCGTGTGCCTGCCTTTCATCATCCGCCGCAACCAAATGTTTTGGTCCGAAACATGGCAACCCCTCAGACATTTTTCACAACACGGTGTGACCCTCTAGCATATTCCTAATAGCGGTCGAGTCGGCGGCTATTTTTAGGACGCGCAGACAAGTCACGCCTGTGCAAACGTTCAATTCATTTCCCTTGCGTCTGTCAAGGCTGGAATAAATTGCACGATAAGAGTCAAATAGTGTTCAGTTTGGCGCCGGAAGTTAGCTTGAGGGAGGAAAGGTTTAAGGTTTGGGTTAAGTTAAGGTGAGGGATTACCGTTATGTTTAGGGTTAAGGGTTTGGGGTGAGGGTTTAGCATTAGATCACGGGGTCGTGGTTCGGATTAGGAGTTAGGTAAAGGTATTAAGCTGAGAATGTGTCGGCTGCAGCTCGGTTGGTCAAGCGTATTTATCTTCCGCTGACCAAAAGGTCAAATTGTCCTTGGGTAAGACACTGAACCTAAATTACCTCCAGGTCTCTTCTTGCCTACGCCTGGTCATGCATACATGTATGAAAATAATATTAGATGAGAAGTTAGGTGTGAGGTTCACGTTTAAGGTTAGGGTCAAAATGTAGGTTGACTATATGAAGGGTTCGAGTTGGGGGGCACTGGTTGTGCGATGGTCGGGCGAGGTTTAGACATTTTACATTCACCAGTAGTCATCTGAATACTACCCAGCAGTGATCTCAAAGTCAACTTAAGTCGCATCAAGTATTCCACAAAAAAAGGAAGCACAACTAATCCAGTCTTCTCAAACTTTATTCAGAACATGAATGGTTCTTCAGCATGATGGGTGACTCTGTCTTCACCCTCGTCTCCCTTTTAATTAGCATATTCCTCAGCATGTCTAGTTGAAGAATGACGTTAAATGGCTCAGGGCAATGACATTGCAAAAAAAAAGGGGGGGGCACCACACTAAGGTTAAACTGTGATGTCAAGTAGGGGCTTGCAAAATATCATTCTAGTCATCCGCAAATGGCCTCCTGTAAGTTTATAGTAGTTCATAGTACAAGTTCCACACTTAGTGAGCTCTGTCTTTCGTTTTTTAATTGCATATTCCTCAGCATGTCTAGTTGAAGATGACGAAATGGCTCAGGGCAATGTGGAAAGAATCACGGCGTTTGTGTGTCGGTATGGTTTGCCTCCTACGAGCCCATTTTGTATGCTTTCAGAGTCGCGCTGAGTCAGCAGTTGGGCTGGGCCACCAGGACATGAAATGATCTGTTTTTCATGGATGTGCGTAATTGATATGATTTGTGCTCGGTGGTAAATTGAGACTCGCGCCTGAGCTGTTGGAGGGCGCCGCAATGGATTGCGTACAAGTAAACCCGTAATGAGATCGCAGTGGTGTGCCAGAAAGTTGCGTCGTGCCCCGCTTGCAAAAGGTCAGCTTTGACATTTTTTGCTCCTCACGCGGGGCGATTATTTATTAATTCGCACAAGTGTGAGTATGTCATTAACTTCCCAAGTGTGTTGTGCTTTTCCTTTGGTATTTTTCTGACACAACCACAGTGATGGCAAAAGGGACTAAAAAGTACATCACAACGGGGGCACACAAAATGAGATTGAACAATAGTCTGCCATTTTGGTTTGCGGCAGCCATTTTGGGCAGGTCGTACGTTGACAAATTTCAACGGGTGAATTGATTCAAAAGAGCCCAATCGGAAGCGGGCAGACTTGACAAGTGGGTGACGCTAAATAGTGCTCATGGTATCAAAGCCAAATGAGAATTTTGAGGGGTTACTTAATCCTATAAAACCGTTTTCTTACATTTTCTCGTTGCCTGAGTGTGTATCTGTTCAATCAAATTACATTTTTATGACTGTTTCTCGCAGTTTGTACCGCTGGAATGGATTTTTTTTTGCTGTGGAAAAAAAGCTGGATGTGAAAACAACTTTTTTTTTGGAGGGGGGGGGAAGGGTCATAACTGCCTATTGGGAACATTGGGGAAAAATAAAGAAATGCCCGTCAGCGAAACGCACGTTCAACTAGTTCTACTCTCCCTCCACTTACAGGTGGACGTTGTCCACCTTAATAAGTGATGATGATTTATTGCTTTCTCGCAGTTGTAGTTGAGTTCTCGCTATGACCCACTTAGACATCCCTCCTCCTCCTCTCCCCGATGCGGCTAACGACTCTGCGGCCCCCCTCACCCCATGAGCGCCCGCCCTCCCCTTTATCAGCAAAATGAGCTTGTCGGGCTTCCAGTGGAATTAGTCATTTTCTAGATGACATTACGTCGTCGAAGGTGGCGCTGAGATGGGGATCTATTTTTATGTGGTATCAGCGCCCCGAGAGGCTTGGAGCGAGTGAGGATCGCATACATAGTGAGGGGTGAAGCCAGGCAACCGTCATGGATTATCATGATTTACGGCCCTGCTGAGAAAGGAGAAAGGAGTGTGAGAGGGAGCGAGAGGGGAGGGGGAATGGCTTTCTAGATGACATCATCGCGAAGGCAACGAGAACAAGTGGAAAGTACAGTAGGTGCAAAAAGTTTGAGCTCCCCAATGAATTAAGGTGCCCGGCGTGGCTACTGTTGGCCTCGCCTTCTGCTGTACGCGCCTCCTCCTCCTCCTCCTCCTCCTCCTCCTCCATCCTCCATCTTTCTCCATTGCATCGATTTGCTGACAGCGCCGAAAATGACAAATCGCTTTTGTTTGCCGCCGCAAAGGAAAACCGTGTCAATTCTCTTAGATAAAGGCGCACGGGGGGTGTTATTATTTGGGGGTGTTATTTGAGGTGAGGCAGTTATTTTATCCCGCCGGGATGTGTTGGATTTATAGTGCTCTGACCTGCGCTGAGAAAACAGGGCAGCGTTTTTTTTGGAACTGTTTTTGTGCTTATAACAACACTCGAGATCTTAATGGTATTTCCTTTTTGTATTTAGCTTCCATAATGAAACTTTTTGTCCAAGTGTTGAAGGGTTTATTAAAGTGTAAATCCGCTGACGTTCCTCGAGTACAAGTGTGCTTTCCGTCACTGGTGTATTAGAATGCATCAGAACAAGCTGTCCGGAATATTTAGTGCCTGTCTGCTTTTGTATTTATTCTCCATTTGTCTTCATACGGAGGCTGAGAGCTTTTAGTCACTCAACAGCAGAGAGTGCGAGGCGTCCCGGGCAAAAGTCACGTTTTTATTTTATCATGCCATATATCCTCAAATAGACCCCCTGCGCATTTCAGACAAATAGATGAAAAGACACCACCATTAAAAACCAAAAAGAGATCTGATATTTTCTCAGCTCGCAGACACTGTTGTGAACGAATGAACCACTAACCAAAATAGTAGCGCCTGATGAAGTGAACAGTCATCTCAGCTCGACCAAAACGTTTTACAGGAATCCAAAATGCATTTGCTCTGCGGGCCCTGTCGAATGGAATGCGTTGAGACCACCTTCAAGATACCCAGCAAAATATATTGAGGTTGATTAATTTGATATTCAGCTTCTGGATATTTTTTTTTTTTTTTGCATCCGGTGGCCGAGAGCTTGTGTTTACCCAAATGCAGTGCACCAAGCCCAGTAAAGATCATCGGAGAGCCCTCAAGGAACCAATTTTTCTTCTTCTTTTCGATGAGAGTTGTGTATGTGAGTGTGGTGTTTCTTACAGCGGAGGCATCCGTTCGAGGAAATCACTGGATTTTTTTTTTTTTAATTGGCAGTTGCATGCTATTTCTCACACTCACACACACACACACACACACACACACACACACACACAAAGATTAACTTTGCATTTGACAGACTCCAACACCTGGTAGACGCACGCACGCACGCACGCACGCACGCACGCACGCACGCACGCACGCACGCACGCACGCACGCACTCCCACAAACAGACGCACACACGCATTCCATGCAAACCTCCCATGAGCTGCATTTTAAGGACAAGCGCAGTGGGAAGGGATTCCACACATTCTGTGAAGATACTTGAGAACATTGTGCTCTTTACCTTTCTGTGCGTGTTTTCCCCCTTTTTTGCTCTCAGCTCTTTGACCTCAAACCCCCCCCCCGCCGGACACCCCACCCTTATGACTAAAAACACACGCGCGCACACATGTATTATTCGGTTCTGTCTTGTGAAAATTGATTGTTTTCAACCGGTGTTCTGATGTAGACACGGGTCACTGTAAATCAGAGGCAGCCTGGAATATGAAAAGAGTACATGGGAGACATTTTAAGAGCTCCTTGATGGCATACATACATGCATTCTTACACGTGTCTTGACGTGGAGTTTGTTTAAAAAAAAAAAAAAAAAAACTTTTGACGGTTCTTTGTTTTATTCTCTGTTCCTAACAGCTTAATTGATCGCCCCTTTCTTCGTAATATATCTTCCAGAGCATCGTCTGTACGATGGGACTGAAGTGGTATCCGCACCCTGAACTGCTCCACTGCTTCAAAGGATGTGAGGTAGGACAATGCTCTGTCAAAAAAAAAAAAAAAAAAGTAGCCTCATTTATCATTTTACAGCAAACCACACTTTGAGAAACATCAATCGTTGATTTCTTGGAATTATTATTATTATTATTTTTTTTATTGCACCTCCAAACTCCACCTTCCTGGGGTGAACTGTAGTTGACTTCAATCCAGACAGTCATTACCGTGCGGTCCCCTGCCTTGAAAGGCTTTGCTTTATTTGTGGGTCAGCCTGAAGTCACCAGATCAAACAGCGCCTGTCCTCTGCAAATGTTGCGTTCACATGTGAAGGAATCCCCCTCCACTGTATGCAAGAATTATATGATGTGCGCACTTTAGACCAATTGGATATCCTGATTGTTAACTCAAGTGGAAAGGGTTGAGCCAAGCCTATAAATCTCCTCATAGGAGAGATATATATATATTTTTCCACTCTTTTTCAGTCGTGAATAGTTTATTGCGTTCTCGCTCAGATTTACGATGCTGGTCCAATAAGAGCCAAGAAGAGAGGGGAAAAAAATCGCATTAAAAGACAAAAGGATGTAAAAGGCCATGTATTGCGTACAGGAAACAATCATTAGCACAAACATATATGACAGCACTGAAGATGTTTTTTTTTTTTTTTTTTTAACACAGCCATTCATGGGAGACAACTACTGTGATGCAGTAAACAACCGAGCCTTCTGTAACTACGACGGAGGAGACTGCTGCCAATCCACTGTCAAGACCAAGAAGGTTAGACGCACCATTGTACGGCACATGAACTCAGTTTCCTTTTTTTAATTTTTTTTTAGATTACATGTTACCATTGGCAAGTCTTTACCCCCGTAAATAATATAAAGTACTTATGAAAAAAAAAAATATTGGAGGCAATATGTTAAATGAGAACTGTTATGCCCATAAATCCTCGTCCTGGACTCCCTCTGGAGTCATTTTGTCTTATTGATGGTTGCCAAAACTCATTATCAATACCATACTGGCACTTTAAGAAGTCTCTGAGTTCATACCCTGTCTGCAACAAAAGTTCACTTTTCATCCCCTGGGTATGGTTTGGAACGGTAAATCCTGACAACTTATTTCCACCGCAGGGTGTGTAGGCGAGATGACGCTAGTCTCGTCAGCTACCAGCTACGTAAATTGCGTGACATCATAGCAGCGAGACATGGCCTAACTCGCCGATGAGTCCAAGGCACGACGACGTCCGCTGTATTAAGACTAAACTTTATCCGTTGCCTTTTTTTTTTTTTTTACAAAGATTTTGGGCTGTCTTGCAAGCTTTTGCAACATTTGATAACAGACAGCACACCAGGCCAAACGATATTCTGTGAAACAAGGCAATCTGCCAGTTGAGGGGCCTCGCTGGGAAAAAAAAAAATTGTGATAGGCCACGTAGATCTCCACTCACACAAGTTCAACCACGATTCATTCCGTTGGAACGGGTCAAAGTAGCAAGCTACCAGAATGAAACCAGTTACGTTGCTCTGGATACTTAACAGAAGCAACACTCGGTCATTCACGGGGGCTCCTGTTGATCATCTTTAAACCTCACGACACTGAAGCACTGCCGTTTGTACAGAAGTTAAGCCGATGTCAGACAACACGAATGTTTCCCGATTTGGGCAAAGGCTCTGGTTGGTGACAGACTAGTCGTGTGACATCTCACCCCGGACAATATTTATCTGGTAGTCTGAGAGCAGGACCGTCGTGAATGACACAGAAGTTCTGTTGTTTGAGAAAGCCATGAATTGGTTTTTCTGCTTGGTCTTTTCTGCTTCGTCCTGCTTGGCGCCGCAATTCATCCTTGCATTCTGGACAGTGCTTGTCCTCAGCGTCGCAGGTGAGCTGGAGCCTCGCCCAGTTCGCTACCGGCGAGAGGCGGCGTGTATCAAGGACCGGTCACTAACCCATCGTAGGGTAGACACACTCGTCTTCACCCCTATGGACAATTTATAGTCTTCACTGAACCTAACATAGTTTCCGGAATGTGGAAGGAAGCTGAAAAAAACTCACGTATGCAGGGGGAGAACATTGAAACTGAAAAACGCTTCACGGTACCTCCCGGCTAATGTTCCTCTTTTTCTTTTCTTCTTCTCATCTCAACGTAAAAAAAACCCCAAGTCGTGCAAAAAGCCAAAGGAGAACGTAGTACATGTTGAGCGAATGCTTTCACACTGGCTGAAATGATGTTGACGGAACTTTTTGGGAGAAATGAATGTCAAATATCACATTTGGATCTCTTCAAAAGAGCCGATCATCCTGAACATACGTCGGGACCATCCATTCAAGGTTTTGACTGGTCGCTTTTGTTTTTGGCTGCGGTCGTAGCATTGAGACCTGCGAACATTCCTTCGCAGTCCATGTTATGACCCGCATTCATAAACACTCGACGTTTTCTCGACATTTAGGCAGTTGTTAACGTTTTTGCGGTCGGCTGCATATGGCAAAGCGCTCGGCTCTTGCGGTAGCCGCCCTCTCGAGTGTAGCGACCAGCTTTGTCTGGATCGCACTTAGCAGTCGTTGGCAAATGGCACGATTGGAAGTGTAGTTTAGCTTCTGCGCTGCAACATCTGCTTCTCTGGTTTGGCCTCTCCTTCTGAATTTGGCAAGGGCCTGTACTTGTACTCCTGGCATATCCATCTGTATGTCTGGCTACATTTATACAGCAGTCTATGCGTCTCCCTGGATATTTCACCGTGTGCTCGACTAGGAAGCCTCTTTATTGCCTCTGGTGGTGAATTAGGATGTACAAAGAACATCTTGCGCTTTTCCGAAGGGACACCATCTCGGGACTGCTGCTTCCTGTCCACGTTTCTTTTTCGCCATGCACAAATAAGCCGTAATCACGAGCGGTGTTTTTTTCTTCTCCCCCCTCCCCCCCACCCCCTTCCGTGACGGCTTCTTTCGTGTTTGGCAACGGACTGACCGCGGCATTGCCTTTCAAGGGGAGCTAGGTTTGGAGACAGCATTGATCACATCTGTGTGACGTTTCCAAAAATATCAAGAATGATGAAACCCCTTTTTGAAAATGCATAATTGAGCCTCTGGCCAAATATGTCACAGTGATACATTTTATCGTTTGCGCAAAACACTTTCTTTCGGTATTTTGACACGGTAATTTAAGATGGCAACTCCGGTCTGCTTTTCCTAATCATTCTCACACGTATTCTACCTTGGCATTGTTTGGACACTGCAGTCGTCGTCTTCTTTTTTATTTTTTTTTCCGCATTCATTTAGCCAAATGTTGGCGTCTCGGAGAGCACACCAATGATCCCTTCATCGCTCTTCAGAAATGGATGGTAGGCTGGTAGGGTTTGTTGTTCAGAGCGGTTCAAAGGGAAAATTGGAAAAGGAAATGACCTATTGGTAAGATTTGTCCGCCATAGATACCGTTGCCAAGGCCGTCAAGCTTGAGAGAAACAAGCTGATCCTTCCAGCGTCTGCACTCTCTGGAGAAACATCCAACGCTTGGAGGGGAAAATACATACGAGACTTTGAGGAGAAGGCAGAAGGGTGTGCATTACAGTGCAAAGGGAGGTTACGTCAAGTAGATCGCAGAGAACTCTATCACATCTATCACAGAGGAGGACGACAATATCACGGAGCCGGCTAGCGCTCGATTGACGATCTCAGTCAAAGAAAAGATCGGAAGAACAATCGGTGCGACCGGACGCAACTTTGTAGCACCTTGGTCCGTGCCGTTGAGCATTTTCATGGTCTGCAAAACAATTTTAAAAGGCCGCATTTTTTCGATGTCAGGACGCAGGCGTGTTCGTTTTCTCAGTTCACCTTGCGACCAAACTTTGTTAAATGTTTGCTGGATGCACGGTTGCAGGCTGCAGTCTCCCGCCCGTAGCCTTTAGCTGTTTGGGGGGTGGGGATAAACTGACGAATGTCAGGGCAAGACCGGTTTCAAGCGGAGCTTGCCTCATTTAAAGTCCGAAACAAGCCATCGAAAACAAGTGTTGTGAAGAAGTTTTCAGATCGAACCGAGCCGTCGGCTCCAAGCGCACCTCCGCTGGCATTGCGTGGTAACATCAGAAAATGCAGACGGTGGCAGCCGAATCAAATACTGAGAGTCAGCCAAATCAAATGTTTTGATGTGAGAGGCCAGTGTGAACGCATGACGATTTACGTTGGATTTTTCACTTTGAAGCACATTTTTTCGAGGACGTGGAAGAAGGCGCGATGCCAAGCAGAATCATTGCAAGAGCACCAACGCCCCCGTAAAGCGATTGGCTGGAAAATGATTGTGCGGCTCAGTCCAAGCCACTTTGTTTGATTCCTTTTTTAAATTTTTTTTATTTTTATTTATTGTTCTTAGTCAGCGCACATTCGGTATGGACAGCTAACAGATCATGAGGAAATATTCCTGGATTCGACCAAACATGTATTGGATTACAATGGCCGACTCCCCCTTTTGAGTTCTGGATGACTTGTTGTGTATTATTCCACCCCCAGGAGCTTTGAGGGGCCAAGGTCTAGCTGCATGTAAGGTCACCTCTGGATCCAGCGTTAATAGTTGCAAGCTGTCAGTCCGGTTTGTAGAGGATGAGTGTAGGCAAGCGCATGGAGTCATGCCTTTTGAGGGTTGCCTGCGCAGATCCCCGCGTGCCCCCCCTCTTAACTTTTTTTTTGGGGGGGGGGGGGTGACCCCCTCCCTTCACATCCCCATTTTGGAAGAAATTCCTCTCTTGGATGCTTGACGCAGTATGGAGAGGGCAGCAATTATATCGTTATATGGCTTGGCCTCTCTAAAACAACTTTTGCTAAATGAGACTATATGTTTTTCTATCTGCTTTGGTGGTCGGCTCTTGAGTTGCCTCCCAGTCTCTCAGCGCTGTTTACAGCTCTCCGTCTGGCACGGGAAGGCTCAATACGCGATTTGTAATGTGTCATGACTGATGTTTGTGTCCAAAGCTGATGGGCCGCCATTGCCAGCACTGACCACCTCGCTTTCGCTCTTGCTCTCTGCACGCAGATACTCATTTTCAAACCGTTGCATACTTCTGAAGTTTCAGGCACAGATGATGATGACGTTGTGTGCATTTGAAGTATAAAAAATGGGGGGGGGTGCCTTTGTATGTCTTCAATATGTTCACTCGGTAAGTGTCTGAGGTCAGCACAGCCGCACAAAGTATTCAGTAGTTGTGTTTTCGTCAATGGTAGCCAGGGTTACTTTCCTACCTTCTCGTCTTTTTTTTTTTTGCCCAGCTACCGCAATCCCCTGTAATTGCCAACAATTGAATAAACAGCATCTCGCCATAACGAACTCAAATGCCAGCTCTGGTGGTTGAGGGCGTTTAAGTAGGACGGGACTTAAGAGATAATGTGAAGGGGGGATTGGTGGGGAGGGTGGAGGGGGGTTCTCCACAGCTGAGCAAAGGGAGTTGCACACCAGTGAGGACACACTCCCCTCTGTTTCTTCGCGAATTTGGCAGTTTGGTGATGTTAAGTGCACGCACTTACGTCGTCAAACAGGGTTATGTGATTTTTGTTTGCTGTTGGTTTGTTTGTTTGTTTTTTTGCTTGGAGGCTACCATTCGTACATCTTAATCAATTGGAGGATTTACTATTCGCTCCCACTTTTATCAGTGGTGGTCGCATGTAATGTGCTGAAATTCTGATCACATTTTCCCCCGTGCGGTACCAACTTCGCTCGACTTGACTCCACTTGCCTCGGTGTGGGCTGCTCGATTTTTCAACTTCAAAACAGTCCAGCTGGCAACTGCAAAAACAGTGCCTCACTGAAGGCATCGCTCGGAACAGGATAAAAAACAAACACGACTCGAGAAGCAACAATAAAAGCCATTGGGAATCTCCTCTGTTCTCATAAACGTGACCATAAACCACGGTGAGGAAAAGTGAATCCCAGAGAAGACTGAGGCCTTTTGCTGCTAAGCGGAGACGCGTCGTGTCTAGTCCAGGAGTGTCCCTTCCTCGAGTGCCTCGAGTATTTATTTTAGCCATTTGTGTCCTCTAATGCTACGTTAGCGCATCAATGACAATTATAAATAAATGAACCCGCTCGACCAGAGTGCTTAAGTCAAGCATATGGTATCGACTTAAAATACTTGCGACACTGACAGACGAGTAACTAGAAACAGCACTGTGCGCAGTAAGACCCCGTAGTGGTGTTTATTTTAAGTCTCAACTGCAGGTAGAGAAGCAAAAGTGTCGTTTTGGTGTCGTTTCCAATTCTGAACAAAAGCAAGTAATCAGAGTACATCAGGTCATTGCAGAGCTAACGTTCACGGAGTTGCCATCGAATCGGTTCACACTCAATGCCCCTTGCACAGTCAGTCACCTTGCGAGTAAGCTGGTGGTCAGTCGAGAGTTTAGTCCACCTCCTGCCCTAAGTGGGTTGGACTTTCTCCAGCAGTCGAGAAAAATGGAGAGATTGTGCCGTGCGGCTTGTGCGGGGGGTTCACATAACTTAATATTTGTACAGCTCCCGTTTGCATTTTCCTTGCTGATTGACTGGCGATCAGTCCGAGTGGTAGTCCAACTGAGTCTGCCAGATATGTTTTGGAGGGAATTGGTTCAGCTGTTTTTTTGGTTGTTTTTTATTTATATATATATTTTTTTGCATGATTCCAGCCAAAACCAAATAATATTTCCCGTAAAATCTCAACATCATTTCTCTAGTGCATTTCCTGAATTATCTCCACATTTTTAGAAAATAAGAATAACTCTTTCAGGGACATCTGATCATGTTATCAGGTAACAGGGTGCATGAAGGGGTTACAAAAAAAAAAGACAAACTAAGAACTACTTACTAGCTACAGATAATGGTGAACGCTTTTATGCAGCTAGCGTTGAATTCGATCGTACTCATCCGATCACCCTGCGACTGATCGGTGGTCGTTTGTCATCCATCAGCAGAGAAAGACGGATTGCGGAGCGACCGGCTGTCGAGTGCTTCGGCTCGCCGTGTTTTGTTTTGTTGTGCGTGACGCACATTTGCAGGGTGTGCGCAAATGCTCTTGGACGCTATCTGCACACCTGGAAATGTATTGTGACTGTGGCGGTTGCTTGTGTTGGATCGGCGCCCGTGACACGATGTCCTTGCCTCGCACTTGAAACGGCGTTTGTGTCGGAATATCTGCAAGTCAGTCTAAAGCCGCCTTTGAGAAAGTCCAGTCCAGTTGGAGTACGACACTAGCCTTACATACCTTCCACCCTCCCAGCATTGAGTGACACATACGTAGGGAACCGAAATGAGAGGGACATTTTGTTATTTTGACCCGGAGCAGAAATGGAGGGATGAGGCTCTGACAAGGTCAACAACCACCAGAATTTCTTTCATGTAGCACTAACTGGGTGTCCCCTCGCCCAGGCCTCCCTCCAGCCCTGGGATGTGGGGCCCCGGGCCCGCAAGGCCAGCCAGCCATTTCCCAGCCACCCTGAAGAGCGAGCCTCAAGCGAGGGCCAGATGTGGCAGCTGGCCCCCGCCACCCTTCGGGTCAAGGTCAAAGGAAAACAGTTCAATTTTGCCACCCACGATCATTCAATAGATACAGCGGTAAACTCTGGATGGCAGATTAGCCTTGGGTGGAAAGCGAGGTGACGTCAGGGAATGAGTTGTGAGAAGGAACCGAAAGATAAACCAAAGCGAGAAAGTCACTAAACTGAAGCCGGGAGCCCTTGGCCTCCGACAAGAACACACATCACACCGTTGACAGCTGTTTCTGATGTGAATCCGCCCCCCCGGTCTTGTAAAAATCATCCCATGCGGGCGTCGTTTTCTTAGGCGGGTCCAGGCACTGCCCTCTCCGTCCACCTGGCCCTCACATGAAGAGCAGCCCCGACGCACAAACAACTTCTTTTATGCGCCATTTTAAAGAGAGCGCCAGCACTCACTCACTTTGTCTCTTTCACGAGTTACTACCGGGGTTCGATTGATTGGCAATCCAAAATAAGGCGCAACATTTAGTCACCCGGGTTGGGCTCAGCGGCCAAGTGCGGGCATTTATTTTGACGATATTACACGAGTCTTGTTCTCATGAGAATTAAGGACAATTAAGGATGGAACGTAAAACAAAAAATCTATTCCACTATTTTAAAATGTGTCCAGTGCCTAATTTTATACACTAAAATCTGATACGACGGCCCAAGTTTCATGTTCACTGCTTGCTTGTGTGGGTTTTCTCCGGGTAGTCCAATGCCCTCCCACATTGCAAAAAGATGCACGGCAGACGCTGAAAATTGTCTCTCGGTGCGATTGTGAATGGTTGCTGTGAGTGAATTGTGAATGGTTACTCCCTGTGAGTGGCCGGTAACCCGTTCAGGGTGTAGCCCCGCCTACCACTGCAGGACAGTTGAGATCGACTCCAGAGCGCCCGCCACACTAGGATAAGCGGTTCGGAAAATGCACGTATAAATTTTCAACTCGCTGAATGGAGCGGCCAGTCAACTTTCATTAATGACACCTGCACTAAAAACCACTCCAACGTCTGCGGTATGTCAGGCTGGATTAGTCTTATTTTAACGTCTGCATTGCATACTGGGAACCATTGTACAAAAAAAAGTTCACATCCACTTATCCTCTGATAACCAAAAGTGATGCTGGCAGTCGATACCGCGCAGTTAAGAATAAAAAGTGTTCCAAAAGTGATGATGAACAACGAATGACATGTATTGAAGTGTTCTGTTGTTTTTTTTTTCTTTTCCCCTCTCCTGCTCAGGTGATCCCATTCCCCATGTCCTGCAACATACGGAACGAGTGCTCCTGTCGGGATCCAAACGCCGCGGAGAACAAAAGGGAAGATAAGGTCCATTCTCTGGGGTGACGGCAGCAATGGGAGGATGAGAGAGGGGCCTCTCTTCAACGTCCCAAGACCCTTTGCTGCAACACTCCACCCATCGTGGCCATGCCGGCGCTCAGCCCTGCGCCCACCTGGATCTTCATCCTCCATTTTCCTGCACATGCTGCTTCAACAGGCATACCTCTCCGTCCTCGCAACCCCTCTGCCTCCGCATCATGAAAAGATCGAGAACAGACGACAGGACTCACGAGACGCCACTGAAAACTTCATCCCCTCGACTAAAAAGGAAGAGGAGTCTCACAGTATCATCATCATCATGAAGCAACATGGCCATTATAAAAAAAAAAAAGAAAACAAAAACCCTGGCAGGCCGAGGTACTGTAGCATGCCTTTTGTTCAGTGACTAGTTTAGTGCCGTAACTCGACAATTACACGATGAAAGCAATTGTGCAAGTTTTATGTGGGGGGGGGGGGTGGGGGGTGCCCGTGCGCGCGTGTGTGTATGTGTGAGTGGTTGAGGGATCAATAGTTATTCAATATGAAGGAAATGAAGACACGTGTTTCTCAGACACGTTTTGAAGATGTGAGGTTTTGGAAGGAGCGGTCAGACATTCTGTATCTGTTTTAATTTCAGTCATGTGTTTCTTCACCGGCACATCAGAGGTTGGAACTGGCTTGGCGGGGAACGATATTGTCCCATTTACACTCCGCAGATTGCGCGCACAATAACCAAGATGAAATAAACAAATCGCCAGAGAAACTATCAAGTAATGGCCCTGCAACCGAACCGCAGAAACAATATTCCCATGCAAGGTCTTTTTATTTTTTTTAAATTTTGGTTGTTTAAGCAATTTTCAGAGCGTGTAATGAAAACAACGTCGGTGCAGCCTCTGCTACTGCATCCGCTGCGACTCGACATATTTGCGTTGTTAAATCCTCAAGGAGCGGTTTACGGCTTTTATCTGCGGTTGGCTCACACTTGCATGTTCACGGGAAATGCTTTTAAATCTTGTAAAAAAATAAAATAAAATAAAATAAATCGCGTCACAATGTCAGCGTCACGTCTAGACCAGGGATGGGCAACTTAAGGGGCACGATTTTTCATCAGTGCTTCCTCACCATAAAATATGCCCCTAAAGGTGATTTTAAATATATGCAAAATACGTTCATACGTGCAAAATATATGCACCGGAATATATTTCATTTTTGGGAATGACTTTTTCAATGCATGTAGAACAGATTCTCGATCCGAAGCCGACAACAATGGGCTTTGAAGTAAACAACAAAATAAACGCATATTGTAGGTTTTTATCCAGTGCAAAGGGTTCTCATAGAAAACATTTTTTTTCCCCACAAAGGTGATCTGAGTGTTAATTTGTAATAAAATTGTCCTGCATATCATTTGAAGTCCGCAAGAAATTCTAAAAGTCTACTCATGGAGTTTGTGGCGGTAACGAGACAAAACAGTTGCAGTGGAATCGGAACTAGATCGTGTCTTCCATCTAGTGGTAACTGGTGATATTACAACTTGAAACTACAGTTGACCGCCGCATATTTGCAGTTGGGCACACATGGATTTGCATATTGGCAAATTTTGTTCCGTGGCATTTTTTTCTCCCCTTTTTTTTTTGAGGAAAACAAATGTCGGAATTTTGGCAGAAAATTAATAAGTGGCCACTCATAGTGCGTTTGCAGGCCGCTGCGAGTTGCCCATCCATGGTTTAGACATGTAGTAAAATGGCTCAAGGAAAACGATGCACAAAAAGTACATTCGGTGATAGAAAAACAAATGGACACAAATATCGACAATATTTTCCATTCAAAAGAAAAAATCGCGGGTGATCGAATCGCATTTTTCGGCTGTAGTCATTTGTCACATTTTATTTTTGCCGAACCGCTTCCCCACCAATTGACCTTTCGCTAAGCCCTGCCTTGCTCCTTCTGCCACCAACACGGCACGGTGCTTCCGATGTCTACCGTAGCAGTTTTTGGAAGAAAAACAAAAAAAAAACCCAACCAAAAAACATTTCAATCTCACTGGCTAAGCTTGCTAATGCCGCAGATGGTGATTCCAGGTCACCTCTTTGCTGCAGTTTTGTTGTTGTTGTTGTTTTTGGGAAATGAACAAAAACACACCCAAAAAAATCTACTTACAATGTTTTTCACGGCGACCCTTAATTACCTTTGAACCTCCTGTTAATGTTTGTTTCTCAGGAACAGCAATCAGGTTTCTGGGTCACGTTGACCCAGGGCATGTTTAATTTATGTCACAAATGAAAACAAAAATGGTTTGTATCTCATGATTAACTCCGTGAACAACAATTACGTTGCAGAAATGTACCATCCCTAACAGCGACTACACTTGAATATTTTATTTCTCCAACTGGTCACTTTAACCCGCTACGTAAAAAAAGCAGTAATATATCCAAAACCCGGATTTATGTTCTTCTCTGTGATTGGCCTGGCTTAGCGAAAGGGTGAATTAACCTCATTCTGTTCAGGCGTTTCATGACACACGCTCACACACAGACACACAAAAAGTGCTGCTGCTGCTTGGCTTACTGGCCCACGTTTTGCTGCTTCGATTAGGTTACAGTCACGGCGTGACTCTGACTTGTCATTGGACTCGACGTGTACGAATGCTATCGCATTCCTCGCCATCTTTGATTAGTCAGGAATCATCCGTCGCACACAAACAGGCAGGTGGCAATGGACGCCTGTTGGCATCGTACAAAGACAAAAGACGACACCCGGTCGCGAGGTATTATTATTTTCCACCCACGCAAAACAAAAATAGAAAAAAAATAGATACAAATGAATATTGTGTAAATATTGCTTCTCTATGGAGGCGAACATTCTCTTTTTCGTGTGTTTGATTTTTACCAGATGTCATATTCAATTAGTTTGTCACAATGACCTCAGTTACTGCACTTTTTAAGTTGCCATGCAAGAAGAAAAAAAGAACAAGAAAAGTATGTCTTTCAGATAAAACTTGTCTCGAAGCTGCTATTGTCCAAATGGTGATCTCAGACAATCCGTTCTGATATTTGCTCCCCGTGCGTTGCTTTGACATGACCTTGTCCCTTACCTCTTCCTCAACTTGACATATTTCCAAAGAGGGTTTCAAATATCCAGTGGAGCCTCCAAGGTCGAACGCAAATCATTCCAAACTATTTTACCTCCTGTTCCGTTGCCAAACCATCGCCCTCAGGAAACGTGAAGGGACATTTTTTTTTTTGCCAAATTATGCCCAGCAGCCATGGTGAAAGCATGTGCGTTACTTCCGTTCCATCGCTGTAAGTTCCATTTTCTGTTCGACGGCTGTCATCTTGTGTCGTAATGCTTCTGTTGCGGGGTAACCACACAAACAAAAAACGCAAAAAGAGAATGCAAATGCACCCCTTAGATGAGGTGCGATTGATACGGCCCATTGCATCCTAAATTTGTATCCATTTCGTACGGCTCCCTGGGGGCTTTACAAAAGCTAAAACGCACCCTGATTGAAAAAAAAAAAACGTTTTTCCACACCCAGGCCATTCGATGCTCACTGAGCTGAAGTCTTGTGACATTTCCCAAAGTCTTGACATTTAGTGCGACTTTTTGGTTTCGTCGACGTTGGAGGTTGCACTGTACATTTCATCCATCGACGTATCACAACTGACTGAACTGCACATTTGTTTGTCTTTTGCCTTGATTTGTATTTTATTTTTCTAAAGCTGCACATTTTGGCTGAGAAATTGTGTAAAGGGAAGGAAAACCTAAATGAAGAAATCCTAATTGTTATTTTTGAATGATTGTCAGGCTGTTTGAACAACAAACAAACAAGCAAAAAAAAAACCAAAAAAAAAAGGCAATGTTATCTTGAAAGCTTGCATTTAACAGACGCCACGTATTATCTTGATATTATTACCGGTACACGATGTTAGACTAGTCCTCTTGTTGCGGCTGTTAGCCATCGAACTGGAAGCGGTCGCGTGGGGGCGGGGCTCAGGCCCGCTTCTCCGCGCTGATGACCGCACGTTCAACATCCACCACTAAGCTCCATTGCTGCCATTCCAGTGGAGCATTCTGTTGTTTGGGCTCACAATGAGCTCGCGAGTCCACGCCCGGCTCCCAAAGTGGCTTTTCTTTTGGAGAAGCCCCCTATCCCCCTTCCACACCTCCTCCCTCCACCCCCGAAAAGCCGTAGCCCACCGAGCGCTTCACACAAAGAAGGAACATCACCTCCATACTGTCGTCATCACAGGATCCCTCACTGTACCTCATGCCTGTAATGTTTGCTGCTTCAATATATAGATATATATAGATATTATTTTATTGATGGTCTTTTTTTTTTTGCTTCTCATATCAATGGTGTACATAGTAGAACTATTTATTGAGAGTGTTATACTTTTTTAAGTTATATTTAATGTCCATGTAAGTTATTTTTGACATTGTTCATCCATCATTCTCATTGTAATCTGGCAAACTCCTCTGCGCTCAAAAACAAACGCACCCATTTTTTAAAACCCTGAAGTGTTCCAAAAAAAAACCGACACTGCTCTTTCTCAGTTTTAAAAGATTTTGTTTAACTCTCTTGTTTGCCTGTGAGGAAAGATTCAAGTACATTGTGGTATAACAAATGGAGGTATTTTGATCAGGCTCCAAAAAAATATTAATAATCATAAATGCATTCCCAGTCTTTAACCCTCCTGTTGTTTGTTTTATGGGTGACTATGACTTTTTCTTTTCTCAATTATGGAGAACATCTAGCCAGCGGAATACGTTTATGCAAATTTGTTATTTTTCGGTCGATTTTCATGTTGGCCCACGTGACCCATAACATAACAGGAGGGAGCTTTTGAGTGTCCCCCTAAACGGTAGAACAAAGTACTTTTCTGAGAGTGGACTGCAGGGTGTCAGGGTGTTTGTTGGATGCAGATTAAAAAGGTGTGTGATGGGTGGGCTGCTTTTCCTGGCCTGGGCAGCTATTTGGCCAGGTGTGAAAATGTGTACTCACAGGGGCCGGACCCCGGTGCCCCCACGGCGGCGGCGGCGGCCAGCGTTCGACTGGCAACGCGACACGTAAGCCGCAGGGGCCAGTGAGTCCGGTTTTCTCCCGAGGGGAGGGCAGGGATGGGGTGGGGGGGGGAAGCGGCCGGCCCCATTCCACCAGGTCGACCGCCCCCCCCTGCTCCGACCCCCGCCCCGCTCGCCTGCTACTCCTTTGACACACTGCCTCATCTGTCACTGTCAGCTTGGGCGGCACAGTGCGGCCAGTGTGGAGCGGGGCCCTCCGTAAAAAAAAGGAGAGAGGAAGTTTGGGCAGCTTCAAGAGGCGTTTGAAGTACCGACTGAAGGAACACACTTCTCCTTGGCCGAGCGCCTGGCTTATCACGTCCACTAATATGTTTGGAGTCGCACTCGCTCCCCTGACAGGCTTTGATATCGCTCCATTTAAACCAACAGTTGCCACGTTGTTTTGAATTTAACTTTTTTTTTTGCGCTTTCTCACCAAGGCTAAACTACGACAAAGAAGTCGAGGAGTGTTTGAAGTCCCTCATATCCTCATACACTAATGTGCCATCTTGTTGAAGACATTTTTTAAATTTGTGTATTGTAAGACATGAAGTACCTCTCACAGGCCTCTGGTTGTAGATTTAGTCCACTTTTTGTCTCCCTCAATCAAGGTGACTTGTCCTTTTGTTTATTTTTTACTTTAAAGTATATATATATAGAGAGAGAGACAGACAGAGAGAGAGAAAAACGAGTGTATTTGCATATTACGTGGATATCTAGTGGTATTACTGCAATGTTTCGTACCCGATTGCTCAACAAATATATTTTAAGATGTAAATAGTAATATTATATGATGATTGTATTTACAAAAAAACCCAAAAACAAACAAACAAACAAAAACAATGTACTAACTGTTTGGGAGTAGCTCTTGGATGGATTTTTATCCTATCATACAAAAATATGTTGTATGTTGTGTCAAAAGTGTCACCCGCAAAATCTAGTGAGAGAAACAAATGATGCTTTGCATTGCCGGCTCGCAGTTGGCATTTTTTTGTCCATCATGGCTCTGTGGAAGTACTGTTGTCAGCTCTCGAGACCATAAATTATATCGAGTGAGTCATATTTATTTGTCGTCCAAATGAATGGAACCTCAAGTAGCAACTTGGTTGCTTTTTTTTTTCCTTTTATTTTTATTTTTTTTAATGAATTATGATGATGATGATGATGCATTTAAATGTTTGTTTCAGGCACCAGCCAGTAACTTTGAACCGTTTTTTTGCCCTCACTTTGGACTGTATGAGTCAGATCTGCCTTTGGGTCTCCACCAACACTGTAAAGGAGGCCATCGGTTGCCCCTCCGATGTCTTCCCCTTTTTTTTTTTTTTTTTTTTTGACAGTATGCACTTTGTCAGGCACATATACAACCCGTTGGACTTTTTTATGTTTTCTGTGGATGTTTGTCCTTGTTTTCTTCACAGTTGCAATTATCTCTCCTTTTTTTTTTTTGGGTGCTCTGGTACATGGCAAAAAACAAAAAAAAACATGTCGGAACTGTACTATATTTTCATAAGGAAGAGTCATAAAGATGAGTATCATATTTTTGTTTCTTTTTTCGCTGTCATTTTATTGTGTAGAAATAAAACACTGGTTAAAGTGAGCTGGTTAACGGGTGGTTATTCTCCAAACATATCCCAGTTCTATTTGCTTTCAATTGTAAAATTGATGTAAAAATTGTGTAAAAAAAGGATGTTGTGAACCAAAAAAACGACCATGGATACTAAGCCATTTTTAGCTGAATGAAACAACCATCTATAGCAGCGGTAGGGAACTCCGGTTCCTCGAGAGCCATGTCCTGCCTGTTTTAGATCCCACCCTACTCCAACACACCTGATTCAAATCATCAGCAAGCTCTGCAGAGGCCTGAAACAATCATGAACAGTTGAATCAGGTGTGTTGGAGTAGGGAGGGACGTAAAACAGGCAGGATATGGCTCTCGAGGAACCGGAGTTTCCTACCGCTGATCTATAGGAAGGCATTTTTAGCCGAAAAAAACGACCATGTAAAGTGAGGCGTTTTTAGCCGAAAAAAACGACCATGTATAGTAAGGCGATTTTAGCCGAAAAAAAACGACCATGTAGTAAAGCGTTTGTAGCGAAAACAAAAGCGAAAAAGCCCCCAAAAAACGAACATGTATAGTAAGGCGTTTTTAGCCTAAAAAAACGACCATGTATCGGAAGGCGTGTTTAGCCCCAAAAAATGACCATGTATAGGAAGGCGTTTTTAGCCCAAAAAAAGGCGTGTTTGGCTGAAATTTTTAGCCGAAAAAACGACCATGTATAGTAAGGCGTTTTTAGCCAAAAAAACGACCATGTATATTAAGGCGTTTTTAGCCGAAAAAAACGACCATGTATAGTAAGGCGTTTTTAGCCAAAAAAAAAACGACGAAAAAAACGACATAGTATAGTAAGGCATTTTTAGCCGAAAAAAACGACATAGTATAGTAAGGCGTTTTTAGCGGAAAAAACGACATAGTATAGTAAGGCGTTTTTAGCCCGAAAAAACGACATAGTATAGTAAGGCGTTTTTAGCCGGAAAAAACGACGAAAAACGACAGTATAATAAGGCGTTTTTAGCGGAAAAAACGCATAGTATAGTAAGGCGTTTTTAGCGGAAAAAAATGACATAGTATAGTAAGGCAACTTAGCTGAAAAAACCGACATAGTATAATAAGGCGTTTTTAGCCGAAAAAAAGATGAAAAAAACGACATAGTATAGTAAGGCGTTTTAGCCGGAAAAAACGACATAGTATAGTAAGGCGTTTTTAGCGAAAAAACGACATAGTATAGTAAGGCGTTTTTAGCGAAAAAACGACATAGTATAGTAAGGCGTTTTAGCCCAAAAACGACATAGTATAGTAAGGCGTTTTAGCCCAAAAACGACATAGTATAGTAAGGCATTTTAGCGAAAAAACGACATAGTATAGTAAGGCGTTTTTAGCCAAAAAGCGACATAGTATAGTAAGGCGTTTTTAGCTGAAAAACGACATAGTATAGTAAGGCGTTTTTAGCGAAAAACGACATAGTATAGTAAGGCGTTTTAGCCGAAAAACGACATAGTATAGTAAGGCGTTTTTAGAAAAACGACGAAAAAACGACATAGTATAGTAAGGCGTTTTAGCGAAAAACGACATAGTATAGTAAGGCGTTTTTAGCAAAAACGACATAGTATAGTAAGGCGTTTTAGCCAAAAAACGACATAGTATAGTAAGGCGTTTTAGCGAAAAAACGACATAGTATAGTAAGGCGTTTTTAGCGAAAAAACGACATAGTATAGTAAGGCGTTTTTAGCGAAAAAAACGACATAGTATAGTAAGGCGTTTTAGCGAAAAAACGACATAGTATAGTAAGGCGTTTTTAGCGAAAAAACGACATAGTATAGTAAGGCGTTTTTAGCGAAAAAACGACATAGTATAGTAAGGCGTTTTAGCGAAAAAACGACATAGTATAGTAAGGCGTTTTTAGCGAAAAAACGACATAGTATAGTAAGGCGTTTTTAGCGAAAAAACGACATAGTATAGTAAGGCGTTTTTAGCGAAAAAACGACATAGTATAGTAAGGCGTTTTTAGCGAAAAAACGACATAGTATAGTAAGGCGTTTTTAGCGAAAAAACGACATAGTATAGTAAGGCGTTTTTAGCGAAAAAACGACATAGTATAGTAAGGCGTTTTTAGCGAAAAAACGACATAGTATAGTAAGGCGTTTTTAGCGAAAAAACGACATAGTATAGTAAGGCGTTTTTAGCGAAAAAACGACATAGTATAGTAAGGCGTTTTTAGCCGAAAAACGACATTTTAAGGCGAAAAAACGACATAGTATAGTAAGGCGTTTTTAGCGAAAAAACGACATAGTATAGTAAGGCGTTTTTAGCGAAAAAACGACATAGTATAGTAAGGCGTTTTAGCGAAAAAACGACATAGTATAGTAAGGCGTTTTAGCGAAAAAACGACATAGTATAGTAAGGCGTTTTAGCGAAAAAACGACATAGTATAGTAAGGCGTTTTTAGCGAAAAAACGACATAGTATAGTAAGGCGTTTTAGCGAAAAAACGACATAGTATAGTAAGGCGTTTTAGCGAAAAAACGACATAGTATAGTAAGGCGTTTTAGCGAAAAACGACATAGTATAGTAAGGCGTTTTAGCGAAAAAACGACATAGTATAGTAAGGCGTTTTAGCGAAAAAACGACATAGTATAGTAAGGCGTTTTAGCGAAAAACGACATAGTATAGTAAGGCGTTTTAGCGAAAAAACGACATAGTATAGTAAGGCGTTTTAGCGTATAGTAAAAAAACGACATAGTATAGTAAGGCGTTTTAGCGAAAAAACGACATAGTATAGTAAGGCGTTTTAGCGAAAAAACGACATAGTATAGTAAGGCGTTTTAGCGAAAAAACGACATAGTATAGTAAGGCGTTTTAGCGAAAAAACGACATAGTATAGTAAGGCGTTTTAGCGAAAAAACGACATAGTATAGTAAGGCGTTTTAGCGAAAAAACGACATAGTATAGTAAGGCGTTTTAGCGAAAAAAACGACATAGTATAGTAAGGCGTTTTAGCGAAAAACGACATAGTATAGTAAGGCGTTTTAGCGAAAAAACGACATAGTATAGTAAGGCGTTTTAGCGAAAAAACGACATAGTATAGTAAGGCGTTTTAGCGAAAAAACGACATAGTATAGTAAGGCGTTTTAGCGAAAAAACGACATAGTATAGTAAGGCGTTTTAGCGAAAAAACGACATAGTATAGTAAGGCGTTTTAGCGAAAAACGACATAGTATAGTAAGGCGTTTTAGCGAAAAAACGACATAGTATAGTAAGGCGTTTTAGCGAAAAAACGACATAGTATAGTAAGGCGTTTTAGCGAAAAAACGACATAGTATAGTAAGGCGTTTTAGCGAAAAAACGACATAGTATAGTAAGGCGTTTTAGCGAAAAAACGACATAGTATAGTAAGGCGTTTTAGCGAAAAAACGACATAGTATAGTAAGGCGTTTTAGCGAAAAAACGACATAGTATAGTAAGGCGTTTTAGCGAAAAAACGACATAGTATAGTAAGGCGTTTTAGCGAAAAAACGACATAGTATAGTAAGGCGTTTTAGCGAAAAAACGACATAGTATAGTAAGGCGTTTTAGCGAAAAAACGACATAGTATAGTAAGGCGTTTTAGCGAAAAAACGACATAGTATAGTAAGGCGTTTTAGCGAAAAAACGACATAGTATAGTAAGGCGTTTTAGCGAAAAAACGACATAGTATAGTAAGGCGTTTTAGCGAAAAAACGACATAGTATAGTAAGGCGTTTTAGCAAAAAAACGACATAGTATAGTAAGGCGTTTTTAGCCAAAAAACGACATAGTATAGTAAGGCGTTTTAGCGAAAAAACGACATAGTATAGTAAGGCGTTTTAGCGAAAAAACGACATAGTATAGTAAGGCGTTTTTAGCCGAAAAAACGACATAGTATAGTAAGGCGTTTTAGCGAAAAAACGACATAGTATAGTAAGGCGTTTTAGCGAAAAACGACATAGTATAGTAAGGCGTTTTAGCGAAAAACGACATAGTATAGTAAGGCGTTTTAGCGAAAAAAACGACATAGTATAGTAAGGCGTTTTAGCGAAAAAAACGACATAGTATAGTAAGGCGTTTTAGCGAAAAAACGACATAGTATAGTAAGGCGTTTTAGCGAAAAAACGACATAGTATAGTAAGGCGTTTTAGCGAAAAAACGACATAGTATAGTAAGGCGTTTTAGCGATAAAAACGACATAGTATAGTAAGGCGTTTTAGCGAAAAAACGACATAGTATAGTAAGGCGTTTTAGCGAAAAAACGACATAGTATAGTAAGGCGTTTTAGCGAAAAAACGACATAGTATAGTAAGGCGTTTTAGCGAAAAAACGACATAGTATAGTAAGGCGTTTTAGCGAAAAAACGACATAGTATAGTAAGGCGTTTTAGCGAAAAAACGACATAGTATAGTAAGGCGTTTTAGCGAAAAAACGACATAGTATAGTAAGGCGTTTTAGCGAAAAAACGACATAGTATAGTAAGGCGTTTTAGCGAAAAAACGACATAGTATAGTAAGGCGTTTTAGCGAAAAAACGACATAGTATAGTAAGGCGTTTTAGCGAAAAAACGACATAGTATAGTAAGGCGTTTTAGCGAAAAAACGACATAGTATAGTAAGGCGTTTTAGCGAAAAAACGACATAGTATAGTAAGGCGTTTTAGCGAAAAAACGACATAGTATAGTAAGGCGTTTTAGCGAAAAAACGACATAGTATAGTAAGGCGTTTTAGCGAAAAAACGACATAGTATAGTAAGGCGTTTTAGCGAAAAAAACGACATAGTATAGTAAGGCGTTTTAGCGAAAAAACGACATAGTATAGTAAGGCGTTTTAGCGAAAAAACGACATAGTATAGTAAGGCGTTTTAGCGAAAAAACGACATAGTATAGTAAGGCGTTTTAGCGAAAAAACGACATAGTATAGTAAGGCGTTTTAGCGAAAAAACGACATAGTATAGTAAGGCGTTTTAGCGAAAAAACGACATAGTATAGTAAGGCGTTTTAGCGAAAAAAACGACATAGTATAGTAAGGCGTTTTAGCGAAAAAACGACATAGTATAGTAAGGCGTTTTAGCGAAAAAACGACATAGTATAGTAAGGCGTTTTAGCGAAAAAACGACATAGTATAGTAAGGCGTTTTAGCGAAAAAACGACATAGTATAGTAAGGCGTTTTAGCGAAAAAACGACATAGTATAGTAAGGCGTTTTAGCGAAAAAACGACATAGTATAGTAAGGCGTTTTAGCGAAAAAACGACATAGTATAGTAAGGCGTTTTAGCGAAAAAAACGACATAGTATAGTAAGGCGTTTTAGCGAAAAAACGACATAGTATAGTAAGGCGTTTTTAGCGAAAAAACGACATAGTATAGTAAGGCGTTTTAGCGAAAAAACGACATAGTATAGTAAGGCGTTTTAGCGAAAAAAACGACATAGTATAGTAAGGCGTTTTAGCGAAAAAACGACATAGTATAGTAAGGCGTTTTAGCGAAAAAACGACATAGTATAGTAAGGCGTTTTAGCGAAAAAACGACATAGTATAGTAAGGCGTTTTAGCGAAAAAACGACATAGTATAGTAAGGCGTTTTAGCGAAAAAACGACATAGTATAGTAAGGCGTTTTAGCGAAAAAACGACATAGTATAGTAAGGCGTTTTAGCGAAAAAAACGACATAGTATAGTAAGGCGTTTTAGCGAAAAAACGACATAGTATAGTAAGGCGTTTTAGCGAAAAAAACGACATAGTATAGTAAGGCGTTTTAGCATAAAAAACGACATAGTATAGTAAGGCGTTTTTAGCGAAAAAACGACATAGTATAGTAAGGCGTTTTAGCGAAAAAACGACATAGTATAGTAAGGCGTTTTAGCGAAAAAAACGACATAGTATAGTAAGGCGTTTTAGCGAAAAAAACGACATAGTATAGTAAGGCGTTTTAGCGAAAAAACGACATAGTATAGTAAGGCGTTTTAGCGAAAAAACGACATAGTATAGTAAGGCGTTTTAGCGAAAAAACGACATAGTATAGTAAGGCGTTTTAGCGAAAAAAACGACATAGTATAGTAAGGCGTTTTAGCGAAAAAACGACATAGTATAGTAAGGCGTTTTAGAAAAAAACGACATAGTATAGTAAGGCGTTTTAGCGAAAAAACGACATAGTATAGTAAGGCGTTTTAGCGAAAAAACGACATAGTATAGTAAGGCGTTTTAGCGAAAAAAACGACATAGTATAGTAAGGCGTTTTAGCGAAAAAACGACATAGTATAGTAAGGCGTTTTAGCGAAAAAACGACATAGTATAGTAAGGCGTTTTAGCGAAAAAACGACATAGTATAGTAAGGCGTTTTAGCGAAAAAACGACATAGTATAGTAAGGCGTTTTAGCGAAAAAAACGACATAGTATAGTAAGGCGTTTTAGCGAAAAAACGACATAGTATAGTAAGGCGTTTTAGCGAAAAAACGACATAGTATAGTAAGGCGTTTTAGCGAAAAAACGACATAGTATAGTAAGGCGTTTTAGCGAAAAAACGACATAGTATAGTAAGGCGTTTTAGCGAAAAAACGACATAGTATAGTAAGGCGTTTTAGCGAAAAAGCGACATAGTATAGTAAGGCGTTTTAGCGAAAAACGACATAGTATAGTAAGGCGTTTTAGCGAAAAAACGACATAGTATAGTAAGGCGTTTTAGCGAAAAAACGACATAGTATAGTAAGGCGTTTTAGCGAAAAAACGACATAGTATAGTAAGGCGTTTTAGCGAAAAAACGACATAGTATAGTAAGGCGTTTTAGCGAAAAAAAACGACATAGTATAGTAAGGCGTTTTAGCGAAAAAACGACATAGTATAGTAAGGCGTTTTAGCGAAAAAACGACATAGTATAGTAAGGCGTTTTAGCGAAAAAACGACATAGTATAGTAAGGCGTTTTAGCGAAAAAACGACATAGTATAGTAAGGCGTTTTAGCGAAAAACGACATAGTATAGTAAGGCGTTTTAGCGAAAAAAGCGACATAGTATAGTAAGGCGTTTTAGCGAAAAAACGACATAGTATAGTAAGGCGTTTTAGCGAAAAAACGACATAGTATAGTAAGGCGTTTTAGCGAAAAAACGACATAGTATAGTAAGGCGTTTTAGCGAAAAAAGCGACATAGTATAGTAAGGCGTTTTAGCGAAAAAACGACATAGTATAGTAAGGCGTTTTAGCGAAAAAAACGACATAGTATAGTAAGGCGTTTTAGCGAAAAAACGACATAGTATAGTAAGGCGTTTTAGCGAAAAAACGACATAGTATAGTAAGGCGTTTTAGCGAAAAAACGACATAGTATAGTAAGGCGTTTTAGCGACATAAAAAGGCGACATAGTATAGTAAGGCGTTTTAGCGAAAAAACGACATAGTATAGTAAGGCGTTTTAGCGAAAAAACGACATAGTATAGTAAGGCGTTTTAGCGTATAGTAAGGCGTTTTAAAAAACGACATAGTATAGTAAGGCGTTTTAGCGAAAAAAGCGACATAGTATAGTAAGGCGTTTTAGCGAAAAAACGACATAGTATAGTAAGGCGTTTTAGCGAAAAAAACGACATAGTATAGTAAGGCGTTTTAGCGAAAAAAACGACATAGTATAGTAAGGCGTTTTAGCGAAAAAACGACATAGTATAGTAAGGCGTTTTAGCGAAAAAACGACATAGTATAGTAAGGCGTTTTAGCGAAAAAAACGACATAGTATAGTAAGGCGTTTTAGCGAAAAAAAAACGACATAGTATAGTAAGGCGTTTTAGCGAAAAAACGACATAGTATAGTAAGGCGTTTTAGCGAAAAAACGACATAGTATAGTAAGGCGTTTTAGCGAAAAAACGACATAGTATAGTAAGGCGTTTTAGCGAAAAAACGACATAGTATAGTAAGGCGTTTTTAAAAAAACGACATAGTATAGTAAGGCGTTTTAGCGAAAAAACGACATAGTATAGTAAGGCGTTTTAGCGAAAAAACGACATAGTATAGTAAGGCGTTTTAGCGAAAAAACGACATAGTATAGTAAGGCGTTTTAGCGAAAAAACGACATAGTATAGTAAGGCGTTTTAGCGAAAAAACGACATAGTATAGTAAGGCGTTTTAGCGAAAAAACGACATAGTATAGTAAGGCGTTTTAGCGAAAAAACGACATAGTATAGTAAGGCGTTTTAGCGAAAAAAACGACATAGTATAGTAAGGCGTTTTAGCGAAAAAACGACATAGTATAGTAAGGCGTTTTAGCGAAAAAACGACATAGTATAGTAAGGCGTTTTAAAAAAAAACGACATAGTATAGTAAGGCGTTTTAGCGAAAAAACGACATAGTATAGTAAGGCGTTTTAGCGAAAAAACGACATAGTATAGTAAGGCGTTTTAGCGAAAAACGACATAGTATAGTAAGGCGTTTTAGCGAAAAACGACATAGTATAGTAAGGCGTTTTAGCGAAAAAACGACATAGTATAGTAAGGCGTTTTAGCGAAAAAAACGACATAGTATAGTAAGGCGTTTTAGCGAAAAACGACATAGTATAGTAAGGCGTTTTAGCGAAAAAAACGACATAGTATAGTAAGGCGTTTTAGCGAAAAAACGACATAGTATAGTAAGGCGTTTTAGCGAAAAAACGACATAGTATAGTAAGGCGTTTTTAGCGAAAAAACGACATAGTATAGTAAGGCGTTTTAGCGAAAAAACGACATAGTATAGTAAGGCGTTTTAGCGAAAAAGCGACATAGTATAGTAAGGCGTTTTAGCGAAAAAACGACATAGTATAGTAAGGCGTTTTTAGCGAAAAAACGACATAGTATAGTAAGGCGTTTTAGCGAAAAACGACATAGTATAGTAAGGCGTTTTAGCGAAAAACGACATAGTATAGTAAGGCGTTTTAGCGAAAAAAACGACATAGTATAGTAAGGCGTTTTAGCGAAAAAACGACATAGTATAGTAAGGCGTTTTAGCGAAAAAACGACATAGTATAGTAAGGCGTTTTTAGCGAAAAAAACGACATAGTATAGTAAGGCGTTTTAGCGAAAAAACGACATAGTATAGTAAGGCGTTTTAGCGAAAAAACGACATAGTATAGTAAGGCGTTTTAGCGAAAAACGACATAGTATAGTAAGGCGTTTTAGCGAAAAACGACATAGTATAGTAAGGCGTTTTAGCGAAAAAAACGACATAGTATAGTAAGGCGTTTTAGCGAAAAAACGACATAGTATAGTAAGGCGTTTTAGCGAAAAAACGACATAGTATAGTAAGGCGTTTTTAGACATAGTATAGTAAGGCGAAAAAACGACATAGTATAGTAAGGCGTTTTAGCGAAAAACGACATAGTATAGTAAGGCGTTTTAGCGAAAAAACGACATAGTATAGTAAGGCGTTTTAGCGAAAAAACGACATAGTATAGTAAGGCGTTTTAGCGAAAAACGACATAGTATAGTAAGGCGTTTTAGCGAAAAACGACATAGTATAGTAAGGCGTTTTAGCGAAAAAACGACATAGTATAGTAAGGCGTTTTAGCGAAAAAACGACATAGTATAGTAAGGCGTTTTAGCGAAAAAACGACATAGTATAGTAAGGCGTTTTAGCGAAAAAACGACATAGTATAGTAAGGCGTTTTAGCGAAAAAACGACATAGTATAGTAAGGCGTTTTAGCGAAAAAACGACATAGTATAGTAAGGCGTTTTAGCGAAAAACGACATAGTATAGTAAGGCGTTTTAGCGAAAAAACGACATAGTATAGTAAGGCGTTTTAGCGAAAAAGCGACATAGTATAAAAAACGACATAGTATAGTAAGGCGTTTTAGCGAAAAAACGACATAGTATAGTAAGGCGTTTTAGCGAAAAAACGACATAGTATAGTAAGGCGTTTTAGCGAAAAAAAACGACATAGTATAGTAAGGCGTTTTAGCGAAAAAACGACATAGTATAGTAAGGCGTTTTAGCGAAAAACGACATAGTATAGTAAGGCGTTTTAGCGAAAAAACGACATAGTATAGTAAGGCGTTTTAGCGAAAAAAGGCGACATAGTATAGTAAGGCGTTTTAGCGAAAAAACGACATAGTATAGTAAGGCGTTTTAGCGAAAAACGACATAGTATAGTAAGGCGTTTTAGCGAAAAAACGACATAGTATAGTAAGGCGTTTTAGCGAAAAAACGACATAGTATAGTAAGGCGTTTTAGCGAAAAAACGACATAGTATAGTAAGGCGTTTTAGCGAAAAACGACATAGTATAGTAAGGCGTTTTAGCGAAAAAACGACATAGTATAGTAAGGCGTTTTAGCGAAAAAAACGACATAGTATAGTAAGGCGTTTTAGCGAAAAAAACGACATAGTATAGTAAGGCGTTTTAGCGAAAAAACGACATAGTATAGTAAGGCGTTTTAGCGAAAAAACGACATAGTATAGTAAGGCGTTTTAGCGAAAAAACGACATAGTATAGTAAGGCGTTTTAGCGAAAAAACGACATAGTATAGTAAGGCGTTTTTAGCGTATAAAAACGACATAGTATAGTAAGGCGTTTTAGCGAAAAAACGACATAGTATAGTAAGGCGTTTTAGCGAAAAAACGACATAGTATAGTAAGGCGTTTTAGCGAAAAACGACATAGTATAGTAAGGCGTTTTAGCGAAAAAACGACATAGTATAGTAAGGCGTTTTAGCGAAAAACGACATAGTATAGTAAGGCGTTTTAGCGAAAAAAACGACATAGTATAGTAAGGCGTTTTAGCGAAAAAACGACATAGTATAGTAAGGCGTTTTAGCGAAAAAACGACATAGTATAGTAAGGCGTTTTAGCGAAAAAAACGACATAGTATAGTAAGGCGTTTTAGCGAAAAAACGACATAGTATAGTAAGGCGTTTTAGCGAAAAAACGACATAGTATAGTAAGGCGTTTTAGCGAAAAAAAACGACATAGTATAGTAAGGCGTTTTAGCGAAAAAACGACATAGTATAGTAAGGCGTTTTAGCGAAAAAACGACATAGTATAGTAAGGCGTTTTAGCGAAAAAAACGACATAGTATAGTAAGGCGTTTTAGCGAAAAAACGACATAGTATAGTAAGGCGTTTTAGCGAAAAAACGACATAGTATAGTAAGGCGTTTTTAGCGAAAAAACGACATAGTATAGTAAGGCGTTTTAGCGAAAAACGACATAGTATAGTAAGGCGTTTTAGCGAAAAAACGACATAGTATAGTAAGGCGTTTTAGCGAAAAAACGACATAGTATAGTAAGGCGTTTTAGCGAAAAAACGACATAGTATAGTAAGGCGTTTTAGCGAAAAAACGACATAGTATAGTAAGGCGTTTTAGCGAAAAACGACATAGTATAGTAAGGCGTTTTTAGCGAAAAAACGACATAGTATAGTAAGGCGTTTTAGCGAAAAAACGACATAGTATAGTAAGGCGTTTTAGCGAAAAACGACATAGTATAGTAAGGCGTTTTAGCGAAAAAACGACATAGTATAGTAAGGCGTTTTAGCGAAAAAACGACATAGTATAGTAAGGCGTTTTAGCGAAAAAACGACATAGTATAGTAAGGCGTTTTAGCGAAAAAAACGACATAGTATAGTAAGGCGTTTTAGCGAAAAAACGACATAGTATAGTAAGGCGTTTTAGCGAAAAAACGACATAGTATAGTAAGGCGTTTTAGCGAAAAAACGACATAGTATAGTAAGGCGTTTTAGCGAAAAAAACGACATAGTATAGTAAGGCGTTTTAGCGAAAAACGACATAGTATAGTAAGGCGTTTTAGCGAAAAAACGACATAGTATAGTAAGGCGTTTTAGCGAAAAAACGACATAGTATAGTAAGGCGTTTTAGCGAAAAAACGACATAGTATAGTAAGGCGTTTTTAGCGAAAAAACGACATAGTATAGTAAGGCGTTTTAGCGAAAAAAACGACATAGTATAGTAAGGCGTTTTAGCGAAAAACGACATAGTATAGTAAGGCGTTTTAGCGAAAAAACGACATAGTATAGTAAGGCGTTTTAGCGAAAAAACGACATAGTATAGTAAGGCGTTTTAGCGAAAAAAACGACATAGTATAGTAAGGCGTTTTAGCGAAAAACGACATAGTATAGTAAGGCGTTTTAGCGAAAAACGACATAGTATAGTAAGGCGTTTTTAGCGAAAAAACGACATAGTATAGTAAGGCGTTTTAGCGAAAAAACGACATAGTATAGTAAGGCGTTTTAGCGAAAAAAAAACGACATAGTATAGTAAGGCGTTTTAGCGAAAAAACGACATAGTATAGTAAGGCGTTTTAGCGAAAAAACGACATAGTATAGTAAGGCGTTTTAGCGAAAAAACGACATAGTATAGTAAGGCGTTTTTAGCGAAAAACGACATAGTATAGTAAGGCGTTTTAGCGAAAAAACGACATAGTATAGTAAGGCGTTTTAGCGAAAAAACGACATAGTATAGTAAGGCGTTTTAGCGAAAAAACGACATAGTATAGTAAGGCGTTTTAGCGAAAAAACGACATAGTATAGTAAGGCGTTTTAGCGAAAAAACGACATAGTATAGTAAGGCGTTTTAGCGAAAAAACGACATAGTATAGTAAGGCGTTTTAGCGAAAAAACGACATAGTATAGTAAGGCGTTTTAGCGAAAAACGACATAGTATAGTAAGGCGTTTTAGCGAAAAAAAACGACATAGTATAGTAAGGCGTTTTAGCGAAAAAACGACATAGTATAGTAAGGCGTTTTAGCGAAAAAACGACATAGTATAGTAAGGCGTTTTTAGCGAAAAAACGACATAGTATAGTAAGGCGTTTTAGCGAAAAACGACATAGTATAGTAAGGCGTTTTAGCGAAAAAACGACATAGTATAGTAAGGCGTTTTAGCGAAAAAACGACATAGTATAGTAAGGCGTTTTTAGCGAAAAAACGACATAGTATAGTAAGGCGTTTTAGCGAAAAAACGACATAGTATAGTAAGGCGTTTTAGCGAAAAAACGACATAGTATAGTAAGGCGTTTTAGCGAAAAAACGACATAGTATAGTAAGGCGTTTTACATAAAAAGCGACATAGTATAGTAAGGCGTTTTAGCGAAAAAAACGACATAGTATAGTAAGGCGTTTTAGCGAAAAAACGACATAGTATAGTAAGGCGTTTTTAGCGAAAAAAACGACATAGTATAGTAAGGCGTTTTAGCGAAAAAACGACATAGTATAGTAAGGCGTTTTAGCGAAAAACGACATAGTATAGTAAGGCGTTTTAGCGAAAAAAAACGACATAGTATAGTAAGGCGTTTTAGCGAAAAAACGACATAGTATAGTAAGGCGTTTTAGCGAAAAAACGACATAGTATAGTAAGGCGTTTTAGCGAAAAAACGACATAGTATAGTAAGGCGTTTTAGCGAAAAAACGACATAGTATAGTAAGGCGTTTTAGCGAAAAAACGACATAGTATAGTAAGGCGTTTTAGCGAAAAAAAACGACATAGTATAGTAAGGCGTTTTAGCGAAAAAACGACATAGTATAGTAAGGCGTTTTAGCGAAAAAACGACATAGTATAGTAAGGCGTTTTAGCGAAAAACGACATAGTATAGTAAGGCGTTTTAGCGAAAAAACGACATAGTATAGTAAGGCGTTTTAGCGAAAAAACGACATAGTATAGTAAGGCGTTTTAGCGAAAAACGACATAGTATAGTAAGGCGTTTTTAGCGAAAAAACGACATAGTATAGTAAGGCGTTTTAGCGAAAAAACGACATAGTATAGTAAGGCGTTTTAGCGAAAAACGACATAGTATAGTAAGGCGTTTTAGCGAAAAAACGACATAGTATAGTAAGGCGTTTTAGCGAAAAAACGACATAGTATAGTAAGGCGTTTTAGCGAAAAAACGACATAGTATAGTAAGGCGTTTTAGCGAAAAAACGACATAGTATAGTAAGGCGTTTTAGCGAAAAAACGACATAGTATAGTAAGGCGTTTTAGCGAAAAAACGACATAGTATAGTAAGGCGTTTTAGCGAAAAAACGACATAGTATAGTAAGGCGTTTTAGCGAAAAAACGACATAGTATAGTAAGGCGTTTTAGCGAAAAAAACGACATAGTATAGTAAGGCGTTTTAGCGAAAAAACGACATAGTATAGTAAGGCGTTTTAGCGAAAAAACGACATAGTATAGTAAGGCGTTTTAGCGAAAAAAAACGACATAGTATAGTAAGGCGTTTTAGCGAAAAAAACGACATAGTATAGTAAGGCGTTTTAGCGAAAAAAACGACATAGTATAGTAAGGCGTTTTAGCGAAAAAACGACATAGTATAGTAAGGCGTTTTAGCGAAAAAACGACATAGTATAGTAAGGCGTTTTAGCGAAAAAACGACATAGTATAGTAAGGCGTTTTAGCGAAAAAACGACATAGTATAGTAAGGCGTTTTAGCGAAAAAACGACATAGTATAGTAAGGCGTTTTAGCGAAAAAAAACGACATAGTATAGTAAGGCGTTTTAGCGAAAAAACGACATAGTATAGTAAGGCGTTTTTAGCGAAAAAACGACATAGTATAGTAAGGCGTTTTAGCGAAAAAACGACATAGTATAGTAAGGCGTTTTAGCGAAAAAAAACGACATAGTATAGTAAGGCGTTTTAGCGAAAAAACGACATAGTATAGTAAGGCGTTTTAGCGAAAAAACGACATAGTATAGTAAGGCGTTTTAGCGAAAAAAAACGACATAGTATAGTAAGGCGTTTTAGCGAAAAAAAAACGACATAGTATAGTAAGGCGTTTTAGCGAAAAACGACATAGTATAGTAAGGCGTTTTAGCGAAAAAACGACATAGTATAGTAAGGCGTTTTTAGCGAAAAAACGACATAGTATAGTAAGGCGTTTTAGCGAAAAAACGACATAGTATAGTAAGGCGTTTTAGCGAAAAAACGACATAGTATAGTAAGGCGTTTTTAGCGAAAAAACGACATAGTATAGTAAGGCGTTTTAGCGAAAAAACGACATAGTATAGTAAGGCGTTTTTAGCGAAAAAACGACATAGTATAGTAAGGCGTTTTAGCGAAAAAACGACATAGTATAGTAAGGCGTTTTTAGCGAAAAAAACGACATAGTATAGTAAGGCGTTTTAGCGAAAAAACGACATAGTATAGTAAGGCGTTTTAGCGAAAAAAACGACATAGTATAGTAAGGCGTTTTAGCGAAAAAACGACATAGTATAGTAAGGCGTTTTAGCGAAAAAACGACATAGTATAGTAAGGCGTTTTAGCGAAAAAACGACATAGTATAGTAAGGCGTTTTAGCGAAAAAACGACATAGTATAGTAAGGCGTTTTAGCGAAAAAACGACATAGTATAGTAAGGCGTTTTAGCGAAAAAACGACATAGTATAGTAAGGCGTTTTAGCGAAAAAACGACATAGTATAGTAAGGCGTTTTAGCGAAAAAACGACATAGTATAGTAAGGCGTTTTAGCGAAAAAACGACATAGTATAGTAAGGCGTTTTAGCGAAAAACGACATAGTATAGTAAGGCGTTTTAGCGAAAAAAACGACATAGTATAGTAAGGCGTTTTAGCGAAAAACGACATAGTATAGTAAGGCGTTTTAGCGAAAAAACGACATAGTATAGTAAGGCGTTTTAGCGAAAAAACGACATAGTATAGTAAGGCGTTTTAGCGAAAAAACGACATAGTATAGTAAGGCGTTTTTAGCGAAAAAAGCGACATAGTATAGTAAGGCGTTTTAGCGAAAAAAACGACATAGTATAGTAAGGCGTTTTAGCGAAAAAACGACATAGTATAGTAAGGCGTTTTAGCGAAAAAACGACATAGTATAGTAAGGCGTTTTTAGCGAAAAAACGACATAGTATAGTAAGGCGTTTTAGCGAAAAACGACATAGTATAGTAAGGCGTTTTAGCGAAAAAACGACATAGTATAGTAAGGCGTTTTAGCGAAAAAACGACATAGTATAGTAAGGCGTTTTAGCGAAAAAACGACATAGTATAGTAAGGCGTTTTAGCGAAAAACGACATAGTATAGTAAGGCGTTTTAGCGTAAAAAAACGACATAGTATAGTAAGGCGTTTTAGCGAAAAAACGACATAGTATAGTAAGGCGTTTTAGCGAAAAAACGACATAGTATAGTAAGGCGTTTTTAGCGAAAAACGACATAGTATAGTAAGGCGTTTTAGCGAAAAAACGACATAGTATAGTAAGGCGTTTTAGCGAAAAAACGACATAGTATAGTAAGGCGTTTTAGCGAAAAAACGACATAGTATAGTAAGGCGTTTTTAGCGAAAAAACGACATAGTATAGTAAGGCGTTTTAGCGAAAAAACGACATAGTATAGTAAGGCGTTTTAGCGAAAAAACGACATAGTATAGTAAGGCGTTTTAGCGAAAAAACGACATAGTATAGTAAGGCGTTTTAGCGAAAAACGACATAGTATAGTAAGGCGTTTTAGCGAAAAAACGACATAGTATAGTAAGGCGTTTTAGCGAAAAAAAACGACATAGTATAGTAAGGCGTTTTAGCGAAAAAAACGACATAGTATAGTAAGGCGTTTTAGCGAAAAAACGACATAGTATAGTAAGGCGTTTTTAGAAAAAACGACATAGTATAGTAAGGCGTTTTTAGCGAAAAAACGACATAGTATAGTAAGGCGTTTTAGCGAAAAAACGACATAGTATAGTAAGGCGTTTTTAGCGAAAAAACGACATAGTATAGTAAGGCGTTTTAGCGAAAAAACGACATAGTATAGTAAGGCGTTTTAGCGAAAAAACGACATAGTATAGTAAGGCGTTTTAGCGAAAAAACGACATAGTATAGTAAGGCGTTTTAGCGAAAAACGACATAGTATAGTAAGGCGTTTTAGCGAAAAAAAACGACATAGTATAGTAAGGCGTTTTAGCGAAAAAACGACATAGTATAGTAAGGCGTTTTAGCGAAAAAACGACATAGTATAGTAAGGCGTTTTAGCGAAAAAACGACATAGTATAGTAAGGCGTTTTAGCGAAAAAACGACATAGTATAGTAAGGCGTTTTAGCGAAAAAACGACATAGTATAGTAAGGCGTTTTAGCGAAAAAACGACATAGTATAGTAAGGCGTTTTAGCGAAAAAACGACATAGTATAGTAAGGCGTTTTAGCGTTTTTAGCGAAAAAAACGACATAGTATAGTAAGGCGTTTTAGCGAAAAAACGACATAGTATAGTAAGGCGTTTTAGCGAAAAAAACGACATAGTATAGTAAGGCGTTTTAGCGAAAAAACGACATAGTATAGTAAGGCGTTTTAGCGAAAAAACGACATAGTATAGTAAGGCGTTTTAGCGAAAAAACGACATAGTATAGTAAGGCGTTTTAGCGAAAAAACGACATAGTATAGTAAGGCGTTTTAGCGAAAAAACGACATAGTATAGTAAGGCGTTTTAGCGAAAAAACGACATAGTATAGTAAGGCGTTTTAGCGAAAAAACGACATAGTATAGTAAGGCGTTTTAGCGAAAAACGACATAGTATAGTAAGGCGTTTTAGCGAAAAAACGACATAGTATAGTAAGGCGTTTTAGCGAAAAAACGACATAGTATAGTAAGGCGTTTTAGCGAAAAAACGACATAGTATAGTAAGGCGTTTTAGCGAAAAAACGACATAGTATAGTAAGGCGTTTTAGCGAAAAAACGACATAGTATAGTAAGGCGTTTTAGCGAAAAAACGACATAGTATAGTAAGGCGTTTTAGCGAAAAAACGACATAGTATAGTAAGGCGTTTTAGCGAAAAAACGACATAGTATAGTAAGGCGTTTTAGCGAAAAAACGACATAGTATAGTAAGGCGTTTTAGCGAAAAAACGACATAGTATAGTAAGGCGTTTTAGCGAAAAAACGACATAGTATAGTAAGGCGTTTTAGCGAAAAAACGACATAGTATAGTAAGGCGTTTTAGCGAAAAACGACATAGTATAGTAAGGCGTTTTAGCGAAAAAAACGACATAGTATAGTAAGGCGTTTTAGCGAAAAAACGACATAGTATAGTAAGGCGTTTTAGCGAAAAAACGACATAGTATAGTAAGGCGTTTTAGCGAAAAAACGACATAGTATAGTAA